>JANHFT010009541.1:454101-470134 GCA_032467955.1 Pseudoxenodon macrops
GTGACTGGGTGGGACTACATTCGGTGTATAAGACGCACCCAAGTTTTCACCCTCTTTTTGGGGGTAAAAAGTAGCGTTTATAGACAGAAAAATACGGTACTTCACAGAAAAAGCATTGGAAGCTTAAAACAAATTTCCAGCGGAAGTAGTCGGTCAATCATCAGCAACTGAGTTTAAAGATGCTTATGATAAATACATGTCCATCAACCAACAAAAATTTAAAAAATAATTAAAAATAATTTTAAAATAATAAATTATCATTTTTGATGCTCTAGAATTCACTTCATGCTATTATGGTTCATTTGGGGGTAAGCAAGAAACCCAGGAGACTGAGTTTTAATCCCACCTGAGGCACAAACTCAGTTAGGTAAACTTGGCTCAGCCATATTCTCTCAGTCCTACTCACCTCCCAGGGTTGTTGCTGTGGGAAAAATAGGAGGAGGATGGTGAAAATAGAAGGGGGGGGTATATGTTCATTGCCTTTTGAGATGAAGTATTTATAAAAATAATAAAGGCAGAATTAAATAAATGAGTAAATAACCTAGTTTTACTAGGTAAGACAGGGAGAGAAGCATCAGTAGGATGAACTGGACTGCCTAGCATCTGTGGGTTGGGGGTTTGCATATACATCCACCTGGAGAGAGATTGGCACAAGTGGGGAGAGAGCAAGACCCCCATGGCTGCTGCATTCTGCTTTTTTGCTTGTGGGAGTTACAAGCGCATCATCATCATCTGATTGTTTTGAAAGACAGAAGCTAAGGAAGAATAAGAATGAAATGAAGTGAAGACAACCAGCTTTGAAGCATTACTCCAGTGATACAGTCTCATGTTTGGCAGATACAGGATGCCTAGGATACCTTCTTCTCTTTGGATCATCCTCTTTAATTTCCTCTATGGTGAAGAAAAATTAAGAGGAGGAGCAAGAACATTGATGTTTGGTTTTCATCCCTTCAGTTTTGGGAAATGTAGTAATTGTGTGAAAAAGTCTTGTCTTCTCCAAAAGAAAAATGAAATGAGCAAACTTACAAGCATCCTCCTAAACATCTTTTCCTCAGCCTAAAAGAGGTGAACATGGGGCTACCTTGATCATCTGATATAGGTGGAAGGCATTCAATGAGAGGGGCCAGTCAAGTTGTTCCTGCAAAGCCTGTCTGATTGAGGCCACTATTGGAAGTAAATAAGTTGGAGGAATGAGTTATAATGACCTTGACTGGAGTATCTGTCAAAGTGCTGGTGTCTGGGTCATAAATCCTACACTTGTTCTCTTTTTGCCTTAAGTAGCAAAAGACTCGGAAATTTCACCAAGGCAGTGAAGGCATGGAATGAATGTAACTTTCTAGGAATCCCAAAGGTGCTTTTTCAAGAGACAACTGGACTTTCTTGTTTTTCTTTGAAGACGTTTCACTTCTCATCCAAGACCTTGAAAAAGCATCTTTGGGACAACTATGATCTGGGTGACTGGAAATTGAAGCTTTCCTTGAAAGATGATCTGTTTACAGCCTGTAGCCTTGCTGTAATGCAGATTTTTAATATCCAAAATCCTTCACCCTTGACTTCTACAATTCAGTGATAACTAGAGGGCTACAGATTATAAATTAAATTAAAATATAGTTATTAAAATTAAATAATTTTGTATCAAAGTTTGAAAACAAAAAAATAAATACTGCAATGTTCAGGCTTATAGTCCTTGTGTGATACTTTGACAATGTGAATGTGAAAACTTGCTTGAAATATGATTTTTTTTGGAGACAGATTCTAGACATTGCCATCTGTAGTGTGATTATGTCAACCAACGTCTGGCCTGGAATAGCAAGTTCTGATAAAAATGTATTTATTCTTTATCTATTGATGATATTTCTAGGCTTTTCTACTTCAAACAGCTCTAATAATATACAGGAGAAAGCAACGGTTAAAAATAAGTTATAGTATGCACTGTCTTTTTATGTACACTGAGAGCATATGCACCAAAGACAAATTCCTTGTGTGTCCAATCACACTTGGCCAATAAAGAATTCTATTCTATTCTATTCTATTCTATTCTAAATGGTATTAATTAGCAGGGGTAGATCCTAAAAACCTAACTTCCTCCAAATGTTCTCTCCCAGCGTAGCTCTTCAGAACTGTCAAATCCTGATAATGAGATTATAAGGCAATAGTTCTAAACCTTCCAGTTTAATATGTAAAGGTTGAACTATCTATAGAGTTCATATACAAATGGATATGGGTAGATTTTGACTAGTCAACTAATAATACTGTAGAAGTATTTGATTATTTTTCTTAATCATATGTCTCTCTCACTTTTTAAATATATTTTATCCCATCTATTATTTTTATAAATAACTTAAGACATCAAACATATATAATACTTCTTACTATTTTCCCCACAACAACAACCCTGTGAGGTGAGTAGACAGTGATTGGCCCAAAGTCACCCAGCTGGCTTTTATGCCTAAGGTAGGAACAAGAATTTACAGTCTCCTAGTTTCTAGCCCTGTGTCATTAGACAAAACCACTATCTTTCTGTGTAGGAAAAAATAACAGGGAGTACTAGGTACATCATCATCCTGAACTCATGAAGGAAAAATAGGATGTGTGTGTATGTTTGTGTTGTCTGTGTATGGTGTGTGGGCGATGTGTGTATAATACTATGTATAGAAAACTTTAGGTTACCGTGTAGCTTATTTTGTGTCAACCTCTTGTGGAAGTATGGTATGACTCAGCTTCTGCTGTTTCAGATGTACAGATTGTCAGACTTGACAGACGCAATTTTTATCACTGAGATCTTTTATCTTAAGGAATGCCTGCCTTTAAAAAGATATGCATATGCCCAGTGGTGAAATCCATTTTTTTTTACTATCGGTTCTGTGGGCGTGGCTTGGTAGGCATGGTGTGGCTTGGTCGGCATGACAGGGGAAGGATACTGCAAAATCTCCATTCCCGCCCCACTCCAAGGAAAGGATACTGCAAAATCCCCATTCCCTGCCGACTCTGGGGCCAGCCAGAGGTGGTATTTGCTGATTCTTCGAACTACTCAAAATTTCCGCTATCAGTTCTCCAGAACCTGCTGGATTTCCTATCACATTCTCTGAAGGTCCCCAAGTTTTCTGAACATATTTTTGCAGGAAGTCAAGAATAGAAAAGATGGGCGTAAAAAAAAAGTGAAAAACGAATACAAGAATATATCTGAAACTAGATTGCAAGTGTAATAAAATAAGCAATGGATGAATTTGTACAGACTGTGTCAAAAAGTTTAATATCACTAGCCTTCAGCATTGATTTCTTTGTACTGTCTTCAACAAACTGTACATTTAAATATGTCAGAGCAGATCCATGGGCTAAAAGCATCAATTGTACTTCCATTAAAGCTTTTCCTTAATTTAAAATACATATGTGAAAATGATTTAAAGTACTTAACTATCCAGAAGTATTTTCCATGTTTTGTTATGTTGAATTATTTATCCTAGAGACTGGATATTTTTACGTGACAATTTTTGACTGCTAGCTGAGCTTAGTTTTCCATATATAATTATGTTTAATTAAATTGTTAATATCTTGTCATGTCTTAGGCAGATGAAAATAAGGATGAGTAATAAGATGAAGGGTTTTTGTTACATATATCCCAACTGAGAAGCTTTATTTTTCTCTATTCCGGTTTCTTTTCTTTTCCTCTTTTGAACTCAATGTTTTTTTTAAAAGGAAATAAAACTGTCTCAATCATAGATTCCATATTGAATACAGATATGAGTCATTCTTAATTTTCTTTTTATCAACTGAAGTTTTTAGTCTGCAAAGTAAAGTCTGTGTCAGCTAGCATGCCAGCAACAAATAGTTTATATCCTGTTAGTAACATTGTCCATAGAATTTCAACTTTGAAGTATTCAAGAATTACTTGATTATGAAATTGACAAATACATTTATATACTATGTATAGCATACAGCATGCATTCTAGATACAGTGAAAACACTGTGTTCCTATTGCCTTCATAAAGCAATAAATGGCATTTCAAGCATTATATCCTTCAATTTGGAGAATAAAATGATCAGAAATAGCAGTAGGACTCCTACAATTTTGGATCATCTGTAATATTTATTTCAACAATGAGCATTTAAGTTTGCAAAAGAAGTTGTAAAAATTATGCTTGTTTCTTGCTCCACCTAATTACCATATTGTTCTCCATAGTGAGTTGAGATAGGATCCAGAAATGGGTTAACCTCGTCTGATCAGCTGATGGGACTGAGTCTGTAGAGCTGAAAACCCCACCTCTGTTGCTAGGCTATTGAGCTTTTGACTCAGTTCTCAGCTGGACAAGACGTGTAGAACCTTTCTCCTGAAAAATATCTCAAAAATTTGAAAGAGGAATTATTCTGAGGGAGGATTCTTTCTTACGAACTGTGAGTGTTCCCAGCTGACTCCCGTTCCAGCAGGTTTAGTCGCTGGGCCTCTTCGGCAGCAAGACCATGGCTTTGGCCGTGAGTGGAAAGCTGCCGTATACAGCTGACTTCACCCAGAAGGTGCCTAGCACCTAAACAAGTGGCAGCAAACAGTCAGACCCTTTGTACAGCGAGCTGCACTATCCGATTACCGCCAGAGTCATTGCAAGCTGCAAATCTCTCCTCGGCTCCAC
Source organism: Pseudoxenodon macrops (assembly GCA_032467955.1). Classification (NCBI taxonomy): domain Eukaryota; kingdom Metazoa; phylum Chordata; class Lepidosauria; order Squamata; family Pseudoxenodontidae; genus Pseudoxenodon; species Pseudoxenodon macrops. The sequence goes on from JANHFT010009541.1 coordinate 458,727, forward strand.
AGCGGTTGGTGGCAGCCATTTTGACAGCTCCACACATGCCTGTTTTAATGGCAACAGAGTTTTTGCCGCTTGGCAAGTTGAGATCATCAGCGCAACCTTTAAGGACAATTGCCGCACTAACCACCAAAGTCACACAGTCAGAACTGCATGCTCCCATAGTGGCCTATTATCAGGCCAGGGATTATGGCGCCATTTGCTAGCTCCTCAGAAACTGTGGCGTGCAGCCTCACAGCATGCTGCGCCTGAGGGACAGAGCTGCCATTCCACTACATGAGTCTCGCGCTCTATATTGGACCACCTCAGGCGGCTTTGGCCTTAAGAGTTTCGCGCTTTGCCTAACCAGGAACTTCACGCTCCATATTGTGGTGAATCATGCTAACTGCGGCCTCAGGAGTCTAGCACTCCAGGAGTTGGAAGACCAGAGCTTCTCGCTCTAATTGTGGCTACCCAGGCCACAAGAGCCTTTGAGCTCTAAATTTATGGTGCTTTCTTGTGACGTTACCACATTTAAAGTACCCATTGGCATTAAGTCCCAAGGGGCTTTGCCCCACTGAACAATTGTAAACTGCTGGCTAGCTAATTCGCAAGTTTGCATTTCAAGCCTAGTGGGCCTCAGGAGCTGCACCATAAAACAACGCCTATTGCTCCCTCTGTCAGCGCTTCAAGCGCGTGAAGCAATAAAATGGCAGATAGAGCTGCTTCCTCCAGCAGAGCTAGCTCAAAGCTGAGAAAGAATATGGCGGAAAATTCTTCTCCCGCTGCACCCAATATTTCAGCAGAGGATTCAAGACACTCTGAGAAGGACTTGGATAGGTCCAAAAAGTGCTCTAAGGTGGCAGAGAGGAATGAGCGGCAGCAAGACATGTGCCAAGTCAAACAAAAGAGGCGGCTCCCAGTGCGCAGGCCACGTTCCAATAGTGCCTCTCCCATAGCAGTTGAAGGCCAACTGGCTATGGCGGCCTCTATGTTTGATGCAGACTAGTCTGCTCTCGGGGGTCCTACCGAGGTGGTTCCCCCACCACAGGTGCTCAGAGCTACCTCTGTTCCCTAGGCCACCTTCACACCAATGACCACTGGCCTTAGATCTGAGATGGGGGTAGCTATGACATCTATGATAGTTGAAGCTATCCAGCAAGGTATTGCCACTGGTCTTCAGGGGTACAACCATCCAGGCTTGTTGGCTTCTGATCTGTCAGTAGGGCCTGGTCTTGACCAAGATCCTCTGGCCTGGGGGGGGGGGAATATTCTGAACTTCCTGAGGCTTACTTTCCCAATTTCTCCATCAGAAGCCATTTTCAGATATCGGAGGAAGAAGGTCATGGGGAGCTTGACCTTTCAGAAGACGAGGGGCTAGTCCCTGACTAGCCCACATTTGCAGAATTATTTCAACCAGGACCTTTCTGATCTCTGTTATTCAAAGCAAAAAATTCTGTTTGCTTAGGAACGAAAACTTCAGAGCCTCAGGTGGAACCTTCTGCACTTACTGATCCACTTTTTACGAAACCCACCACCGAGGCAGAGGTAATACCAGCTCCAAAACTCTTCATGGATGTGATACGCCAGTGGGCTACATCTGGAACAGGACAAAACCGGTTGGCAGCTGACAGAAGGCTTTTTAATGTAGGACCAGATCTAGCAAGGGTCCTGTAGATTTCGGTGGTGGACACTGCAGTGGCTGCATTACACCCATTACCACATTACCTGGCGATCCAGAGGAACTCTTGCAGCCAGAGGACAGAAGAACTGAGCAAACTCTGCAAAAGGCCCACCAAGCAGCAATGTGGGAGGTCCAGGCTTCAACCACAGCTACGTTCTTCACCCGCAGATCCTTGGTTTGGCTGCGTGAATTACAGGACCAAATTCCGGCTTCTGACACTAGAGTACACCAGGACATCAACAAACTCCTGGCAGCGGTTCAGTTCTCTGCGAATGCCACACTGCATGCAGCCAGATTTGCCTCTTAAGGCCATCACATCATCAGTAGCAGCCCACTGCATGCTGTGGGTCTGCCACTGGCAGGTGGATGCTCACCACAAATGGCACCTGGTTTTTGCCTCCTTTAAGGGACACAGCTATTTGAGGAGGCCCTGGACCCCATTCTGGTGGAGTCCAGGGATAAGAAGAAAGTGTTCCCCACCCTTTAAAGGAAGGGTAGTTTATTTCCGGCCCCTTATTTCTGTCGACCTTCTCTGCGGGTTCCTGATATAGGTGCAGGATTTTCCAGGGCCCAGGGTCAGTTTGGGCCTAGACAGAGAGAACCTCCTGACAGACCTGCAAGGGATAAGGCAATTCAAGCTGCCCTTTCAAGGGGGAGGGAGCCATGCCTTTCAACATACCAAGTAATCAAGTGTCCAAGCCTCCCATCGGCAGGCAATTGGATCTCTTCGTTGATCGATGGGACGAAATTACATTGGATGCCTGGGTCAGGGAGACTATTTGATCTGGTCTGGCCCTAAAATTCTTCTCCTCCTCCCCCTCCAAGGTTTTTCATATGCTGCCCAGTCTCCAAAGACACCTCAAAGAAGGTCATAATGGATTCGGCCATCAAACACCTGCTGGAAATTTGAGCCATCCAGCGGGTTCCAGGAGACCAACTAGGACAGGAGTTCTACTCAATACTTTTCGTAGTCCCCAAAACCTTAAAAACTATTCTTGACCTTAAACGTCTGAACTGGCATTTGTTATTACGCCAGTTCAAATGCAATCCTTGCAATTGATTCTTGGTAGCATGAGAGAGGGCGACTTCCTATCCTCTATTGATTTAACAGAGGCCTACCTGTATATCAGCCACCTTGAAAGCCTTTTATGCCTGGTGTACTAGGAGGGCCATTTCCCCTGTGGAGGTCTCCATAGCCCAAATCCTGGAATTTCTCCAGGATGGACTAGATAAAGGGCTATCACCCAACATGATACAGAGGCAGGTGGCGGCCCTATCCTCAGTCTTGACTTGCGGAACTCGGGAATCCCTGGCCCAACACCCCACCATCAGGCGATTCATCAAAGGGGAATCTAACCTGCACCTACCAGTAGTACACAGGTACCCAACCTGTCCAAAGTCTTGAATTCCCTCACTGGGGCCCCATATGAATTATTATGGACATCCAGCCTGCGACATCTGATGTGTAAGGTGCTGTTTCTGATGTCCATCATATCCGCTAGGCAGATCTCTGAACTAGTGGCCCTTTCAATGTGTAGGAACCTGTGTGTCTTCCATGCAGATAGTTGTCTTACGATTGGACCCTTCCTTTATTCCTAAAATAAACTCTTTGTTCCATAGAGTGCAGGAACTCATTTTGCCAAATTTCTGTCCCAATCCTGTACATCTTCTAGAGAAATGATGGCATACCTTAGATGTCAGGCGGCCTTCCACATATACATTAAGAGGACCACTGCCCTAAGAAAACGGAGTCTCTATTTCCTTTCAACCTACCACCATCGGCAACAGGGTCCCACCTTCTACGGTGGGACGATGGATACGGGGTACCATCACTAAGGCCTACAAACTGCAATCTCTCCCAAGACCAGTGCAGGTGACTGTGCACTCAACTCATAGCACAGCAACAATGGCGTGGTCGATGCAAGCTTCGCTGGAGGAGATCTGCAGGGGGGCCACCTGGAGATCACTGTTGCTGTTTATTCGCCACTACATGTTGGATATATTTGCCTCAGCAGATGCAGCATTCGGCCACCGGGTACTCCCAACAGGTCCTTTCGAGGGCGTAATTCTCGAACCTGGCCAATTCCCGCTCAAAGGACAGCTAAGCTTTGGTATGTTCCATTCCTGGATGCTATCTCAACTCACTATGGAGAAGGAGCATTGGTCTTACCTGATACGCTCCTTCTCGTAGGGTTACGACAGCATCCAGCCCCACCCAGGATCTGGCTGGTCCTTGTTCCACTAACAAAGTATATATTGTACATAACTACACGTCATCTTCATCAAAAGCTGGATAACTTGCCAACAGGCGAGGTTTTCAGCTCTACAGACTCAGTCCAATCAGCTGATCAGATGAGGTTAATTCATTCCTGGATGCTATCTCAACTCTACGGGAAGGAGCATATCAGGTAAGACCAATGCCCCTTCGAAAAGTGAAAGCTACTTATATTTTTTTCTATCCAGTTCTAGAAACTCCAGTATAGAAGAACCACATAAATTGTACAAATAATCTGAATGTTACCCAGTAAATGTATCATTTTATACAACTGACAAAGATTTCCATGTGAACATTTCCATATTACCTCAGTAATATGACATGGCATAAAATAATTCTGAAGCAACATGGAGGGAAAATATACCTTTCCAAGTTCTGAAAAAATGTGATCAACTCCCAAAACATAGAAATAGGTTCCGCTTCATAAACCTAAATAAATCTGGGCACTATTTGATGCTCTAGAACTGTGCAACTAAAGAACAATGGTAAGATCAGAAAGAATGTGCTCAGACTTCAACCTTGTCAAAGTAAAGGGTATATAATGAATGGCAAACCACCCTTAGGCTGGCAAAAACTTGGCTGAAGTTTCCTGGAAAACTCAACATGGCAAAGCTAGTAAAAAAAATCTGAAGCCACTTCAATCAGAATTGCTTCCAATTTTTAGGCTGCTGATCTTTCTTATAAACCCTCTTGAATTTAAGCCCAGCACCATTTCTTCCCATTCTTTCCAAGGTTTAACAGAAAGTACTGTTTTATGTTTCTCACACTCCGTGCTAAATGGTACTTACTAACATTTTCAGGATTCCTGCTCTGAGAAACTCTATCTCCCAACATAGTATCTATACTGCACAGACACAGTACAGATTTCTTATATTTGGCAGCATGCCTTAAAACAAAATTATGAACTCTTAATTTCCCAGTTGCAAGAAATTTATGTGCAGGTGTAAATTACTGTCTGAGATAGTTACCAATCTCTAAATGTACACTCTTCCTGATCCCCATCCCTCCTTTCCATAGTTAATTCCAGCTAGTAACAACAGAGATAGATTTTGATATGTTATGAGCTAATATTTCCCTAAATGGGTAAAATAAATTACAAACAGACAATCATGGCCTCCTAGAACCCTTGAAATAATATGGAAGGAATCATTTCATATGCAATGCATGTGTTGCTATGATTTATTGCATATTGTTTGAACTTTTTACTGCTTCCTTCAACTTACTACAATTGAGGCATTTTTACCCATTTATAATGTTATAAATAAGAGTCATTTGCCAAGCATCTGCATTATAATTGCATGACCATGGAGAGGCTTCAACAATTGTAAGTGTGAAAAATAGTCATAAGTCACTTTTTTCCAGTGCTGTTGTAACTTTGAATGATGACTAAATGAACTGTTGTAAGTTGAAGACTACCTGTATTCTTTAGCCATAGGTGTTTACATCTCAATAAAGAAAAATGTATCTTCTAGCAAATGTAGCCATGGTCATTGCAGGGGTGTCAAACTCATGTCATCACGGTGGTGTCATGTGACATATTGGGACTTTTCTCCCCTTTGCTCAAGTGGGTATGGGTGTGGCCAGCGTGTGACGCATCCAGTCCGCAGGTCGGGAGTTTGACAGCCCTGGTCTATGGAGATTCTTAGTCCTCCAGGTCATGGTTTTCCCAAAAGTGCTTTCCAAAGAGGCTTAAGAGCTGAAGAAGCTTCTTAGATGATAAGCAAAACATCTTCAAAGAAAAACCGGAAGGTCCAGTTGCCTTTTGAAAAAGCACTTTTGGGACATGGACATTGTATCATTCAAAATTAGTGTTTTGTTCTGGGAACATAAAGTTGCAGTTTATAAGTTTTAAAAATACAAAATAATTTGAATATATCTAAATGTCATGATGTGATTATGATATAACAGACAAGGTAAATGCTTCATAATTGCAGGAGAGCAAGGAAATAAAAGTAATATTCTGTACTTCTAAAATTAAAGGCATTAAGTCTTTAATTTCCACATTCAGCGAAATATCATATTTGGTGATATTTGAAACTAGTACAGACTGAATCACTTTTGTCTTCAGATTAGTTTTTCCCAATACTGTATTAACCTCCCTTCCCTTTCACCAAAGCACTTTTACTTCCTGGTCTTATTTGCTATAGAAAAGCACATATTTCAAGTCTCTCAGTCTGTCGTTGCCTGAGCCAAGGGATCATGTGATTTCTCTTTCCCCGTTTTCCCCCATGATCAGTGTGTGTCTCTGCACATGCTGTTCAGTAAACAAACTTCAAGGAACCAGACTAAGCTAGTTCAGAGCAGGGAGTTCATTCACATAGAACACTTGGAAAGTGATGCCTTTGCACAGCCTTGACGTAGGGCTAAGAGGTTGAAGGGTGGGGGTAGCAAAAGCTAGTATTTGTGTTTTCATTAATCTTTTTATAGCTAGGAACCAGCTGTAGCTGGTTAACATTTGCCTGTGACATCTATTAGCGTGCAGACATCTTACGTAGGATTAAAGGCTTCTGATGGAAACAGAATTGTTAGTCATCATATCACTAGTTTACAAGAAGGCTCTTTGACTTGTCGTAGTTTATATATTAGAACAGTACAAATCAGTTGTAAATTTAAGGGTTTGGTTCTGCATTTAAGAATATACTTCTTATAGCACAGATATTAAATGTAATATTTTATTTTTAATTAGATTAATCTTTGAGGAAACAATTACAAGAGAAGGCAAGTTAGCAAAATAATAGTTCAATATAAATAACTGTTTGAGCAGCTGGGATATTTACTAAATCACTTGTCTAAACTTACTTGTCCATTCTTTTTAATATTGGAGTTCAGTGATACTGCAAGTACTTTATGAACAGCAGGAAGCAGCTTCAGTGTGTGCTGAACAGCAGCTACCAGTCAATCAGTGCAGGCAGCCCTTGTTTAGCAACTACCTTGTTTAGTGACAATTCAAAGTTAAGACGGTGATGAAAATGTAACTTTGCAACCGGTCCTCATATTTATGACCTGAAAAGCAAAGGAAAGGAGAAATAAGATGATAAGCACAGTCAGAGTTTCACTTAGTGGCCACTTCACTTAACAATTAACAATATGTTTTATAATAATTTTAAGTCATAAAATGTTTATAACATTTGCCAAATTTAAATTCCTGGGAGTCATGCATCCTGAATTTTGGATGTATTCTGTAGCTTGATTCAAAAGGTTTTGCCCTATGATACACAGTTTTGCTCAGTTAAAGGTTACAGACATTAGAGTTTTAGTAGTGTATATAGATATTTATTCTTATACTGAGACATTGCATTATTTGATTGGATTATATGAAAATGTGCTAGTGAAAAGATTATATTTGAGGTTGCTATGGTGGAACGTAGATATTTTCCAATCTAATACTTAAAGGTTCTTAAACTACCGTATATAGCGTATTTTTCTGAGTATGAGACACACTTTTTTCCCTCCTAAAAGAGACTAATAATTTGGGTGTGTCTTATACTCTGAATGTAGCTTTTTCAAAGCTTTTTTTCAGATCTAACAAGACGAGTGAAGAGTGAAGTGAGCTTTGCAGGCCTTTTTCATTGCTACTCCCTCCAAAGAAGCTTTTTTTTTCAGACCTAACCATGTGCTAACAATCTTCCCAGCTTTGCAAGCTTTTTTCATTGCTTCTCTCTATCAGCTGTGCCTTAGAAGCTTTTTTTCAGTCCTAACAAGGGGTTAAAATAATGTGCTGAAGCTGACCAGACTAAGGACACTAGCCAGATGAATACCTGGTAGGCAGATTTTTCCTCTATTTTCTTCCCCAAAAACTAAGGTGCATCTTATACTCAGGTGTGTCTTATACTCCGAAAAATAGGGTAAATATTTGTGCATTATTACTGAAGTTACAGCATGCTCCATGAGAAGCGCAATGGATCACATGGTTACAATGCTGGTTTGGAATTTAGCAATCCCATGTTTGAAACCTGAGTGCTGCTGTGTGGTGGTGTGAGCTCCCGTCACTCACTCCAGCTCTCATGATAAGAACATGAACATGAAAGGAGCCTCTATGGGTATCCCCCAGGCAATGTCACTGGCTAATCCTTTCAATTCAGAAGCACCTTAAATGGTGCCTCCTATACAAACAAGATGGGAACATGTTCCATGTTTGGATGTGTCTGCCAAACACGTCTTATTTCCTTTCCTACTTTGTTTGTTTACTTACTTATTTATTTATTATTGTATTGGCAAGAACACTGACATGTATATTATGTCATATCTAAAGAAGACTGAATCAAATTTGAAAGAAGGTGTGGTTCATCATAATAAAGATGGTATTTCAATATTTTGAATATATTTTACAATTGATTGGCTGTTTTAATTCAGAATGTGTGATCACATCCATAAAAATGTTTGTAAGAAAACAGAATTTATTCCTATAGAAAAGACATTCAGCAAACAAGAGGCAGCTTAATTGTTTAGGTCTGGTTTTATTCTTCACGTTAATAAAAGTTTTGATTTAAAAGGGAGGGCAAGAGGATTTAATGTTAAACATGCCCATGTAATGTCTGAATCATATAAATTCTGAAAAGCTGGAGAAAAAGTGGTAGACATGCCATAATATATTAGGTTTGTGTAGGTTTGTGCAAAATATTTCAAAGAGGTAAACTAGAGAAGGTGCATTAGAATGGAAAAAACTCCTCTTAAGAGTTAGTGTTTAGCTAGTGTCCCAGCATGCTGTAGTACTATTGCTGCTCTGTATGTACTAGAAGGAGTACTCTCATCCAAGTAAGGGATAATCCAAGTCCGAACTACTTGTTCAGAATTACTCATGCAGTTTGAATATGAGTAAACTGATGATGTTAACAGAATGCCCTTGTCCAGGTCTAATTGTGTGATTACCTTCAGTCTCTCTCTGTAGCTTAGATTAGATAGGCATTCTTTGCTTTGTGTTAAGCCTTTGGCTAGTAGTAAATAGGCCTGTTTTTCAATGCTGATAAAGAGAATCTTATCCCTTTCAGGGAAATACTGATTATGCGGCTGGAGCAGAAAAGTAGAATAGATACCCATCTTGAAGATAGTTTGTCCCTTTGAGGTCTTTTGTGATGAAAAGCCGTATGGAAGTGTGAGATTGTTGTTGATTAACTTGATTATCATTCTTCAGTTTGTTTACTGCAGATTAACTGACATCTGTTACTCCTGTTTTTTTATTTAAATACATAAGAAATAAAAACAATAGCTGCTCCATAGAATTTTACAAACATAAATGTTACTGTGTACTTTAACATTTAAATTTTAAAATAAGTACAGTAATTTTTTTTTGGGAATCAATCTACATGTAAGGTAATATATTATCTTATTGGATTTTATCCAATAATTATATATATATATAATTGGGAACACCCCAACAAGAGAACAAATGAGTCCCAGCTATTAAAATTTACACCGAACCCAAGATAACACATGACACCACCACCCACCCTCACCAGATTCAAACCCAAACCTATCCCATAGACAAAATACAACCACCATCTAGAAGACAGACCTTGGCGATATCCCCAGCTGCTGCACCCCTTTCCAATCCTCACACAAAACAAACTGACACACACCATAAACACAGGGTAAGACCTCAAACCCGGAGCCAAACCAAATCCCGAGATGGTACATCACATCCAGCTGCTCATGACACTACATCACAGAACTCAGGAGGTTGCAACACTAAAGCCAGCAAGCCAAAACACAGCTAATTACCCAGGAAGTTGCAGCACAAAACTCAGGAAGCCACAATAACAGAGCTCAGGATGTTATCACACAGCCAATCACCCAGGTCATTACAACACAAAAGACTAATCAGCACACAGCTAGGACTACACCCACACACACACGGACTACACCTACACCCACACAGGATGGCACAAGACAGCAAACTAATCTGTCTCTCTCTCTCTATATATATATATACCATATATCATAAATATATATATATATTTATGAGTCGGTATGGTTCATCTCATAAACATTCATCACATCCAGTTCACAGTGAAACAGGAATCTCATAAAAACTGTTCCTCTAAACAGAAAAGTCCCTCCTTCCCACACATACACCCTTAGTGCTTTTTTGTGCCCTGAAATATAAAAAAATGTCCTAGAATGATTTTTAATGCATACTTTTTGTTTGTCTTGACTTCAACCCAGCTTGGGAGCAAACAAGATGCTGAAATTGAGATATTAGCATTCCTGGTGGTTGGTGTTTTTTTTTTAACAGTTTGTTTATTTACATATTTATATCCTGCCGCAATCATATGTTGATTCTCAACCGCTAACAATGTGAAAAAAAGTAATAAAAAATACAAATATAAATATAAAAAAAATACAAATATAAACACAGAAACATACATTCAGTGTGTCAGCCAAGAGTGGGATGTTGCTAGAATCGCTATACAGCTGGAAGATGCCAGTTCAAGGTATCTTAATTCTCATTTTGCTATGTGGAGTCTAAAAGTGAGGTTTATCCTGAGAATAAATAGATTGATCATCTCAAATTCAGAGCCACTGGCGCAGTGCTTAGGTTAAAATGCAGAACAGGCAGTCCTCCACTTACAACCACAAGTGAGGCCCATATTTCTGTTGTTAAGTGAGGCATTTGTTAAGTGGGTTTTGCCCACTTAACCTTTCTTGCCACAGTCATTAAATGAATCAGTGCAGTTGATAAGTTAGTAACCCGGTTGTTAAGTGAATCTGGCTTCCCCATTGACTTTGCTTGTCAAAAGGTCACAAAAGTGGATCACATGACTCTGAGGCACTGCAGTGGTCATAAGTATGAGCAAGCTGCCAAACATCTGAATTTTGATCACCTGATGATACTACAAAGATTGTTAACTGTGAAAAATGGTCATAAGTCACTTTTTTCAGTGCCGTTGTAACTTTGAATGAGTCACTAAACGAACTGTTGTAAATCGAGGACTACCTGAATTGTAGGCTGACTCTGCCCACTGCCAGGAGTTCAATCCTGACCGGCTCAAGGTTGACTCAGACTTCCATCCTTCCGAGCTCAGTAAATGGAGGACCCAGATTGTTGGGGGCCATAGGCTGACATTTGTACGCCACTTAGAGAGGGCGGTAAAGTTCTGTGAAGTGGTCTATAAGTCGTAAGAGCTGTTGCTATCTCATAGAAATGAAGACTTGACATCCTTACGCTTTTATCTTTCATGATTATCCGCTGATTAGATAGATAGATCAGCATTGGCTCCAAATGTAACTTAAAACAAAATGTTTAAATCTTATTTTCAACACTTCAAGGGCACTGGGTCTTTTCCCACCCAACTAAGACAAAGATCCTTGGAAATTGTAGTAAACAATTGTACTCTTTAAGTACAGGTGGTCCTCAGCTTACAAACATTATAAACATAGTGACTGTCTGCGATTAGAATGGCATCGAAAAGAGAAGGGGGAAGGAGGGGGAAGGAAAGAAGGGTCAAGGACGTAGGAAAGGGAAGGACAAGGAAAAGG
>JANHFT010009541.1:470234-487733 GCA_032467955.1 Pseudoxenodon macrops
TATGTATGTATGTATGTATGTATGTATGTATGTATGTATGTATGTATGTATGTATGTATGTATGTATGTATGTATTAGTCCATCTTTAAAAAGCTTTTATTCAGAACCCTCAGTATCTCTAAACAAGATATACCAATACATGTGAAAGGAATATAGGCCTGTCCTAGTATCAGAAACAGAATAGAGCTGGAAGGGACCTTGGAGGTCTTCTAATCCAGCCTCCTGCTCAAGCAGGAGAACCTGTCCTATGCAATTTCAAACAAGTAATTGAAAACTTCAGTGTTGAAGCACCCACAGCGTCTGAAGACAAGCTGTTCCTCTGGATAATTGTCCTCACTGTTAGGAAGTTTTTCCTGAATTCTAGGTTGCTTCTCTCCTTGATTCATTGCCATCCATTGTTTCTTGTCCTGCCCTCTGATGCTTTGGAAAATAAATTGACTCCCTCCTCTTTGTGGCAACCTCTTAAATACTGGAATACTGCTATCATGTCTCCCCCCCAGTCCTTTTCTCTAGACTAGCCAAACCCAAATCCTGCAACTGTTCTTTATGTTTTAGTCTCCAGGCCTTTAATCTAGTTGCACTTTTTCCAAAGTCTGAACATCTTTTTTGTAACGTGGTGACCAAAACTGGATGCAGCATTCCAGGTGTGGCCTTACTAAGTATTTTTAAAGTGGTACTAATCCTTCACGTGATTCTATGTCTCTGTCTATTCAACCAAGGACTGTATTAACTTTTTTGGCTGCTGGCTCACACTGCTGACTTATGTTTAAGTGATTGTTCACTAGGACTCCCAAGATCCCTCGTACAGTTACTGTTTTGGAGCTAGGTTTCGCCTAACCTGTACTTGTACCTTTGGTTTTTCCAGCCCTGTGTGTAAACGCTTGCTTTTCTCCATATTAAATTTCATTTTGTTGGATAGGGCCCATTGTTCAAGTCTGTCAAGATCTTTTCATTCATTTGTCCCTACCTCCATTGCTGATAGGTTGAGCAGTCAGGACTCTCTGAACAGGACCTCTCAATACATATAGAATCATATTTTAATCATCAAAACTAATTATTGGGATTTCTATTTTTTGCACAGGTTCTATTTTAAATCAATATAAAGGGTTTTCAACATTACCAATATAAGGTTGCACATAATTCATTAGACCAAGTACTGCAACCCTGAAGGCTTTTCATGCAAAAGTCTTTTTTGAGATATAAAATAAAGAAATTAAAAAATATTACAGTATGCCAGTTACACAGATTTTATACATACTCATACATCCTGATGAAACAAACTACTTTTTCCCCCCAATGGTCACTTATCTGGCAGCCTTTTCGTTAGCTAGGCCTGAGTTCTGGGTTCCCCAATGTAAAAAAAGCATCTTTGTACTTTCCTGGACCAGTTCTGGCAGATATTGGTGTGAAAGCCATCACATTTCCTTGTATATACTTTGGGGAGTGGTACGTCCACGTGGAACAAACACCTGAATGGGACTTTTGCCTATAGCTGACAATAAACATGAAGTAGCAATTCAATTTTGGCTTTTATTGATATATATTTAGCAGGTTATTTTTTTAATATAAAAAGCAAGTACTGTACTATCGTTTGCTGTCTTAGCAAGAGAAAACAATATAGAAAAAAATGTAGCTAACATGCAATGCTTTATTCTTGATAAGATCATTCGTTCACTTAGATCATACTCAACTTCTGCTTTGTTCTAAGACATCATCTCTATGATTCATTACCATTTTAAAATTTAGCAGAAGAGTTAAGTTTAATCTCTTCCTCATTCAGAAACTGTTTTTACACTCACTCTCACACACACACACACAGCCACCTGAAAAGTCATTTACTGTTAAGCAAACACTGGTTAAGCCTTTAACAATGAGTTTAACTTCTGAGAAGTGTCGTGCAGGTTAATGCAGAAATTATTAATATCGATTCCTGATTCCCAATTTTAGAGCAATATATTTTGTAAAGTTAAAAAAAAAAAAAGCCAGAAGGTGATTTCTTATTCCTTTTTGCACCTTGTGCTTTGGGGGAGAGGGAGAGAAGGAAGGCGAATACTACATATCTCTGTATCGTACATATGCAGGTCCCAGAAAAGTAGTGTATCTCTTTGCAGGTTTCAGCCCATAGGATAAGAGGTTGAAAGTTTTAAACCCCTCCTCCAGATCCATACTAGGTCTACATACTTTAGTTCTGTCTCCTCCTGTTTTAAAGTATAAAATCTCAAATCAGATGAACCCAATCCTCCTCTTTGCATCTTCTAACACTATGTTTAACTCATTTTTCCCCTTGGTATACAAATGTAGACAATCCTTTTGCTGTTGTTTGCATCAGTTGTCAAATTAAAACATCATTTTGGGCAAATCATTCATTTTTATCACAGAAATTCTTTCTGGCAATTATAATTTGTAACTTCATTTATTTGTAGCTCACTGGTGTGACACATCTGTGGACAGACACATCACCAGCACAAATGTTTTGACAAAATAAAAGATTTGTATTTAATACCAAAAATCTTTAATATAATTGATATATTAATAATTTATGTGAGTTAGAATGCATTTTTGCAAAGATTAAATCCTAAAACAACTGGTTTGGATTTCATTTAAAGTTTTATTTAAAGTTATCTGATTAATTTTCAGTTCAATATTCCTGGTTTTTCAAAAGCTAGAATGAGAATTAAAGAGAAGCCATTAACAATAATAAGTTGAAAATAGATTCATTGCAGGAAAAAAATTTTTTTGCTAACTATAGCCAGCTTTTTATTTAACTGTGGCCTCAGGTATTGTAGCCTGCAGTGTCTTGTATGGCAAATGGTGAGAATGATATGACTTCCATCTGATATCTGGAGGTTGTCTGGCAGATCATTCATAGACATATGGCAGAAGTGAGGAATTTCCAATATCCTAGAAATTGCATTACAAACTCAGCATAGTCATTTCTGCATACTAGGTGAAAGTTCTGAAAATCATAATTCAACAAAATGTGGAGTCAATAAGTTCCTTTCTTATACACTAAAAGGGTAAATACCCAAAACATAATAAATGTATTTTATTTTCTACCTTTATATAATTAAATGTGAAATTAGCCTAAAATATGTCCCAGTCCTTGCTAAAAGTTCCCCATTTTTCCTACAGATGTTTTACATAAACTATAGGGCTATCTCTGATGTCTAACGGTTTATCTCTACTGCCACTTTATTAATTACAGATTTATATTCTATCGCTGATTTTCAAGGAGGAAAATCTTGAACTTATTTCAACGCTTATTTGCCTGAAAAACATTTTGTTTTGACACTGTGCATAAAACAAAACAAATTTCTGCAGTGTTTTCAAATTACAGAAGATTTACACATTGGACTGATTTGTGGAAGGCTGCTGCTGAGATATTCTTTTTTTTCCAATTCTGCAAGAAAAAAGCTCATGTGCACACTAGATTGTTCAGTTAACCACTCAACAAATAAAAAAGTAAACAAGATTAACTGTTTACTTGAAGTAAGCCGAAGTCTGGATGTTTTTCTGAAGAAGAACACAATGTACTGTTGTATCTTGTTTCCAGAGTGGTGTTTATCATAATTCCTTGTGCTGTGGTTGGTAGAGTGCTGGGAAAGCACTCCGCCCACTCATGGCTCATTCGTATGCATTCCCTCTCTCCCCCTTTTCCTTCCCTCCTTCCCCTTCTCTTCTCTCCTTCCCATTGAGGCCTCGCTATGGATTGAAAGGCTGAGCTAGCTGTCCTGTGTCAGCTTTGCTGCCTGTCATGAGTCGACACTGACCTAGAATAAAATAACAGAGGCCGTTTCCTGGAATTCTCGGAGCTGCTCTGAAGTCTAGCATAACTTTTGTAAACAGCCTACTCACAGAAACACACAACTTTGGCGTGCATTTATGAAGCACAGCCAGCGAAAGTACTGGAAGGCAAAAAAACAGCTGAAGTTTATATGTATGGAAGGAAGGAAAGAAGAACTGATTCTTAAAAGTTTGAAAAAGAGTTGTTTTTTTAATTTTGCCAAGTGAGAATCCCCAGCAGATCCTTTCTTTTTTTCTTTCTGTTCCCCACCCCCCACTTTGTTTTTCACCTTAGCTTATTTTCCTGAATCAGTAGAGCATATTTTGGTTCAGTTTCAGCAAAATAGTGTTAAGTTAAACGGTACAAAAAAACATGATCCCAAATATATGCACTTTATACTTTTTTGCTTTTAATTTTACAGTGAAACAATATAATTAAGTCTGCTTCATGTAACAGATAACCTATTGGGCTGTTTTTTCCACTTTTCAAAATAAATTTGAAAATTTCTAATTTTTGTACGTGTGGAAATCAATGTACAGCATTTTGCACGTCTTTTCACTATTCTATGTTTACTAAAGTTAAAATGATATAACAAATGAATATTCATCTCTGCCTATTTGTTGTTTTTGTTTACTCAAAGGTGAAATCTCATATTGTAGATAGAAAATTAACTATTTCCCAGTATACTTATATTGGCATATTGCATATGCAAATTATAAATTCAAGTAGAAATACCCACTAGAATAAATAGAAATGAACATGTTTATTTATTAACAGTATTTATATGCCTCTTTGAATGACTCTAGATCAGGGGTGTCAAACTGGATTTCTAAAAGGGCCGGATCAACATTACAGTTCTCCACCGCGGGCTGGCTGGGGTGGGGGTAGATGGGATGGACGCCTCCTGTAGCACCCTGCTGGCCAAAATGGGGCACGGGGGGTGCATGAGGCCCCTGTGCTCCATTTTGGCTGGCAGAGGCACTGCTCCTTTGCCATTTCCAGGCTGGATCCGGCCCATGGACCTTGAGTTTGACACCCCTGCTCTAGATGTTTTATAATATATAATATAAAAAGATCTATTTTTGGTCTCATTTGGCCTCTTTATTTTGTCCCCAAGATGATAAATTATTGTAATGTTTACTAATTAAAATGAGATTTATTAGTATGTTGTTTCTTTGTTCACTTCTGTTTTTGTTTTTCTTCTGTTCAATTGTGCCGAATTCTCAGAGACTGTCTTGACAAGCCTCTGCAGTTTTCATGGCAAGATTTCACCATTGCATCCTTTGCTACTGCCATTACATCCTTTCTTGGGTTGAGAGAATGTGACTGTCCCATGTGGCTTCGTGCCTAAAGTCTGAATTAGAACTCATACTCTCCCATTTCAAACCTGATGCCTTAACCACTATACCAAACTACCTCACTAAAAACAATAAATACCATAAATACCAATAATATATAAATGTGTAGATTTTGACACTTTATTTTAATTTGAATCATTAAAAATAAAATAATCTGAATCTCAGATCTTGCAAATCATTAGTCTTGCTTTATTTATAGTTAGTTTGTAGTTGCAATCAATAGATGTTGAAATGCAGAAAAATGAGTGACGAATACATTTTTAATTATTTCTAAATCTTAAAACAAAATTGTTCCCAAACTGAGTTTCAGAAATACAGGAATTTGATAGTAACCACATAGCAATTTCAAATTCCTCAATTTCCATCCATATTCTATTCCAAATTTTAATTCATGTTTATAGTTCTTCAGTAATGAAGATGGTCATATAAAAGCTACAAATAAATTAATTTTGATTCTCTTGTAAAGTTCAATAACACGATAAGAAAAATAAGATGCATGAAGGTTGGAAAATATGGTAAGAAACAATAGAAATGGAAGCTGGAAATAATGAAGGAAACAGGTAGTATTAGCAGTGAAGATCATGGGAGAAGAAGGCTCATGGGCTTTGTAATAAGGAAGAAAAAGTTGGAGCTCTAGAAAATGAGGAAATTTTATTTCTCTATTGTGGATGTGGAATTGTGATTCTCTTGTTTTGTGAATACTTTTGTGAATAATATTCACATTTTTTTCCTTCACGCATACCACACAGAAATATAGAAAAGCCCACATTTTGTTCATATGTCTACTTTACAAGGTACTACTGTGTTTAACAAAATAGCAGAAGAAAATTAAACCATATATAAAAATAATCTAACTATATATATTTTTTAAATATTCAGATATCTAATTGTTACTCCTTACTATTGAAACATATATCTTGCTGTACCATTCCTATGTTCTTCATCATATATACTATGTCCAGTAAATTATGGGCATGTATACCTTATATACTTTGAAGTGCCTTTCATACCATATCAATTGTTCATGTGACTTTCATTTCCCAAGCATAGAAGTATAAAAAAACTGAAAAAGAATGCTATTAAAACTTCTCCACACGTTTGTTAAATGCATTAATTCGTATTTTATATGTGAAAATATAATGCCACTTAATTAAATCTGTATAAGATCCCCTATAAGTCTTAAGTCAGTTCCATTAGCTTTACTTTTGAGTAAAGCTTATTTGCCCTTATTTGCCCAAAATCATACTTTTAGGTTAATAATGTTGTTTCTAACTTTCCTCTGATATTTAAGCATGCTGAACAGTCTTATTTGGACAGGTGAATACAATGCTAATTTTGGAAGTCCTTGAAACTGCCTTGCAATATCAGTCTGTGGAACTTGCCCCATAGATCATTAGGGTCATTTGAGTGACTCAGAGTAGAAGTCCTCCAAGTTCCATTGTTTCATGAATTAGTACTTCAAGGTGTGTATGTGATGTGTGTTTTCTTAAACTTTTGTCCAGAATCTCAGAGCAAATATATCAGATTTCTATCTTGTTACAAGATGGAAATTTGAATTAATGTTTTGGCTGTGCTATACTTTGCACATAAAATCAACTTTCACAAGTTTTAGAGCTGAATCCTAAATAACACATTCTTTGGGCTTACAGAATTTATCTTTGGACTATGTTTTGTCTTTATTGCCTTTTGTCTATTTTTCCTTCTTTATACTTTCTGTTTCCCCTCAGTACCTTTCTGGATTTGATCTTATCCATATATCTATCAGTTCTGCTTATGAGGCATGCTCCTCATCTTGTTAATTCTAAGGACAGTTCACAATCACATGGATGGCATCTAGAGTGAAGAAATTCAAGATTTCTAACCCTTTATGATTCTGGATGGAAAATGGGTAGCATTTAAGGACAATGTGCTATTTTCTCTTAATTTTGATGGATTTAAAGTTGTCAAGATAAAAAAAACATCTTCCCTTTATATGTGCCATGTGTGCTTAATTTGCAGTATGAATTTACTATGAATATACTATTGTGAATCAAGAGGTGCGGACTAATAATTTGTTGGGTTAAACATAGAATAAAGGATCAGACTACACAAAACAAATTATAGTTCTAACTATAGGTATTCCTCAACTTATGATTGCAATTGGGAGCAGCATGCTGGTTCTAAGCACCCACATTCTGATCATGGGGATGCTATAGAGCAGGGCTGTCAAACTCCTGGCCCACGGGCCAGATGCATCACATAGTGGCCACACCCATGCCCATTTTAGCAAAGGGGGGGAAATCCCAATACGTGACACCACCATGACATATGTTTGACACCTCTGCTATAGAGTATGTAGAAGGCTGCAGTCCTGAGGACATTAGTTAACATCAGTTAATTTCAATAGCTTGATTTTGAATAAGCCTACTTTGGATGAAAGTATTAATGAAGACTATAGAGAAGTATCTGAATACTTCATAATAAGACAGTGTTAATTTAAGTAAGCTGCTATTGCTTCTTGACCAAGTAATTGTGGCTGTGAATTAACAGAACTATTTTTCCTCTCAATATTCACCAAGCCCTGTCAGAACAATAAACACATAAATAAATTCTACTACGTTGATAGGAATATATGTTGAATTATAAGAAAGTAGAAATACAACTTAGTTTTGTTGCCTGCAAAAATAATCAACAGACTTAGAATAACAGAGTTGGAAGGGATCTGAAATATCTTCTAGTGAATCATACTGGGGTGGGGGGGAATTGTAACCAAGACTACCTATGTGAATTATACTCAATTATAGCTAGCAACCTGCACTGACAATAAAGCTATGTGTTACCCAAGCTATGGTTTCTCTAGTTATATAAGGCTGTGAAGAGTAAACTATCAGAAAGACCAAAAAAAACCATGTCTCTGAATTGTGATGCTGAAGAAAATTGTTGAGAATACTTTGGAGTGCAGGAAGAAATAATTCAATTCTAAATGAAATAAAACCAGACTGCTCATTGGAAGCAACAAGGTAAAGTGTAACTGTTTTGGATACATAATGTGAAGTTGTGAGTTATCCTGATGTTTGGAAAATTTGCAGGCAGTTCAAAAAGACAAGCTAGATGAGATACTTTTATTGATGACAATCAGTAACTTACAGAAATTCAAAGAACCAACTACTGATAGATGATCCTAATGTAATGATACCCACTGGGTCACAAAGAGTTGGAAATGGCTGAACTACTGAACAACAGTCAGCAGCCAGATATCTCATGTTTTGTAGCTTTTGTTTTCAGCTTATGCATTCCACAGCTAAAAATTAGTTGCAACTGTGATTCTTTAGACACAAGTACATTGTAATGACTTAATAAGAATTGCTTTATAAGAAATTCAAAAGATAAATATGACTGCTGGGATGTGTCATGTTGCAAAAACTAAAGAATGGTAGTGCAGGTGGATAATGCAATATAATGCAAAAGGCCTGAAAAAAGGAGGATCACCACCATTTTAAACTCTTCTTCATTAAATATGTATATGGTTTATGTAATTTAGATTAATTTGTATAAAATAATCTGAATCAGAAAGCAATCTTTTGAAAAAAATTCACTAAATTGATAATTAGTTAAATATATTTCTGTTTTTGTCATGGAAAAGCCCTTCAAATCCATTGTATTAACATGTTCCTAGACATGTTTCTTGATAGATTTTGCACAATATCAAAAATTCAGTTCTGTATATACTTTGATGTAAGCTTGATAGAATGCAGAGGGACTTTAATTCAGTTATGTGTATTTAGCAATGCATAATAAAAATGGTGCTGATTTCAGCAAAACAAAACAAAAAAAATCCCAAAACTTGCTTTCAAAAACACCAGCTGCTTGGTAAATTCTAGCTTGGATTTTAGTGCTTATTCCTTCAAATCTGATATAGTTCCCTCAAAATGGGATTTTGCCTTTATTCCCAGAAATACAAATAATTCAATTTCTTGTCTATCATAAAGAATGTTGCTTTCCTTTAGATGATAAAACTTCTCTGTAACAAATATATTTTCAAGTTGGTTGTAACTCTGACTAATATTATTCAGGTTTTAGTGAATGTGGCTTTGTGTTACATGTATTTATCCTTATCAAAATAAATCATGAAAGAACACACAACAGCCAAAACATTATTCTATGGAGGTGTGAGAATATTCTAGAACTGATAAGAAAGATATTAGAACTAATATGAAGTTTCTTTGCAGAAGAATTACTTTTAGAATTCTAGTATTACAGGCTAGAAAAGAAAAGGCTTCTTTATTTTTATTTTTCAGTGCCTGCATATCTGATTGCCTGGTTCTGATTGCACTCTAGATAACGTGTGCCGTTGGTGGAGGGCTTTTGTTTGTATTAGAAAAGTTCAGATAAATTAAATCCACATTGGGTGGAGCCTTGAGGGTTGCTGTTTGATTCTAAGCCACACCAGTAGAAGCTACTTGAGCTCCACCTCAAGACTTGACCAGACAAGTTGTTAGATTGGAACTGTGTGGGCAACCTTGTTCTTGTTTTGATTAAAGGAGTGGAACACAGAGGTCTTCTTAAGAGTGCATGTGCCTCCTCATGCTTTGTCCCTTGCTAGGATGTACCTAGACATACGTTTTCCTTTAGGGGGCAAGCATAATTGCCAGGCATAGTTCCAAGATCACTGCATATTGGAAGAGCAAATGTCTTCACTGATCGCAGGCAATATGGACTGTACTCTTATTTTTCCAACTTCCGCTTTTCTTTTTACCCCTTCTCTACTTTCATTAACTCAGAAAGTTAACAGAAAACTGAACAGTTATTTCCTTTCCGTTTATTAAATATATTTAGTTGTTCTGTATTTTTGCTTTTACATTACCTATCTGAAAGTGTTATTACAAATATTAAATTTTACTCCCCCCCCCCCTTTGCGTCTTTCTGTTATACTGATGTCTTCAGAAAAGCATTAAAAAATGACTGTTTACTTTATGGAATGCATTTCAGCCTTAATCTTTTGGAACAGTGAAAATCATAAAAAAACACCAACATCATTTCCAAGTTTCAGGGCATATGTGTATAATTACTGATGAAAAAAGTAATTTTCTATCTTTCCCAAGAATGATGACTAATTAGGAGGGGGGTATGATGGCATGATACCATTTCCATATAAACAGTGGGAAATGAATAAATATAAGCATTACCAACACAATCTTAAAAAAATAGTGAAAAGTAATTGGCCTCACCTTCTCGCTCCCCTGCCTCCAGCTCTTTTAGGGAATTAAAAGAATATTCCCAAGCTTTGAAATAGGATTTTTATTGTTTGCTCTGAGCTACTTCTCACTGTACTCGATACACTTGAATCTACCTACTTCTGATACTTCAGAAACATCTAAATGTTACAAATAGCTTTCCATATCAAAACAAAACAGTCCTATTGCAAGCATAAGAAATGTTAAGAAGAGACCTAGTCTGACATGCCAGATATGAAAGGGTTTATTTATTGTTTTCTTCAAACATTCACTTGTACAATTTCCTCCAATAGGCACATGGATTTATTGTTACAAGGAAAATCACGTCGGGGGGGGGGGTATTCTAATTTTTGCCATTTTTCTTATCTCAAATAGCCTCTGCCTCTTCGCTCCTCCCAGCGAATCATGTGTCTTGAGTATCTTGTTTACCTGTCTTTTCTCACACCCTCAGTTTTATGTACTCTCCGTAACTACACACCTAACAATCTCTCTTTGGTTTGTGCATCTGCATATGGTTTTGAAGTAGTAATTGTGGAGAAGATCAGTTTTACCCCTAGACAATTTTCCACCCCTTTTTATGTTCAGCTATAACCAAATAGCTTTTTCACAAATGAAGGCAGATATACGTGTCCCAGGATAATATTTCAACATCCAATCTGGGTTGGTTACGTTCTGAGTTTTCGGATTCGTGCTGGAGCCCATCCTTGGGGAATTGAGAAAAAGAATAGTTGCTTAGAACTAATAAATTGATTCTATACAACAGGTTTTTTATTTATTCAAATTTCTTTCTTTTGGGGGTGTGAGAGGAAATATTTCAGCTGTAGGATTGCGTAGGAGTGAATTCTGACAGTCGAAATCCCAGTATATGTAAAGGTCATTCATATGGAGAAACTGATATATGACAGTTTAGGAAGTAGTAATTATTGTAAATAAGAATTATGTATGAGAGTTCAAATATCTTCACTACAAATTGTCTACAAGAGCTCACAGAAAAAGAAGAAATTACAAATGATTATTAATGAATTATAGACACTAAAACTGTTTAAAAAGCCATAGGTGAAGAGTACTTAAATCAATTCTTAGTTAAAATTGGCAGATAAAAATAGTTTCTGTTGTAAATCAATACAGTTGTAAGCAGTGGTGGGATTCAGTCAGTTTGCACCTATTCAGGAGAACTGATTGTTAACTTTCTAAGCAATTCGGACCAGTTGTTGGAAGAAATCTTATTTTGCTTTTTCCCACTTTACAAGGCTAATCCTGTAAGCAAGGCAGGAAGGAAAAATTCTGGTATTGTTTCTAGCTTAATCTTTATTGCCCTGCTTACATAAACTGCTTCTCTGGTTAATCCTTATTACATTGTAACAGCTAACGTGAAGTGCTCATGGACATGAGTGATGTTCAGTTGTCCATGCCCATGTGGTCACATGACCACTGAGCCACACCTACCCATCTGGTCATTAGGGCCGAGAATCAGTTGTTAAATTATTTGAATCCCACCACTGGTTGTAAGTTAAGTTATCACATGACCAGACCCAATTTTACAGCCATTTTTCTGTGGTCATAAAGCAAATCACTTTAGTTAGTAAGCAAATTGCAGTCAGTAAGCAAATCCAGTTTCCCCATTTGTTGTTTTTTCCCCGTCTGGAAAGGTCCTAAATTGTAATCATGCAACTGCAGAACATTGCAGTTAGGAGCCCGTTGCCAAGCACCCAAATTGCAATCTTGTGAATATTCAGGTAGTATGACAGAATTGTGAACTGATGTTCTAACTTTCAGGAAATTTCTCCTTAGTTCTAGGTTGGTGCTCACCATCATTAGTTTCTATCCATTGGTGGAATCCATTGGTGATAAATGGGATCTAGGAGAAAGGCATTTATTATGGCGACCAAATCTAATATTATGTTTTTGAAAAATGCAGCCTCAGCTATAACAGACCGAACATGGTCAGATGAGCTACTTACTGATAATATTAACATATTTGTATTCTAAGCTTCACCTGACTGACATGCAATATAAGTAACACTTGCATGTTACCTGCTTATTGGTGACATTGGCGTTAACCTTAAATTATTTCTTTGGTGGCTTTAATGTAAATGTTAAAAAGAAATTGGTAGTAGAACATAAACCTATAAAATAAGTTATGAGAAGATACTATTGAATAGGAGACTGATCTGTCCAGTGTATTATGTCTAATTTAACTGAATTTTCAGGATAAGAATTTCTCTACTGCTCTGTTTTTGCTGCTGCTTTTAAAGTTGACACCCATAGAAAGGCAATTAGGCAGGTGACATTGTGTTGTATTTTACAGCTTCCCAAATCTTTTGTCATTGGCCATAATAACCGAGATTCATGAGGTATAGAAATAGTGTGTTGCTAATGAGATTGCATTTACATACTCTTTGTAGGTTATGTCTGCTGGTTCAGGACATCTATGGAATATTTAGTGAAATACAGCTTCCAGTTCTATGTTCCTCTTCACAACTGATAGAACAATATAGAAAAAAATGGGAAGGAAAACGCTGTTGTATTTCTAGACTGAAAATTTTGCGAAGAGTCACCAGGGGAAGGTAAGAAAAGTCACAGTAGTTCTTTGCATCATAAGGTGAAGAGGCACCAGAAAACCCAACAATTCTTGCATATTCCTACTAGCATAGCTCAATGAATTGTAATAACATTGTCCTCAATTATTAGAAAAAAATTACTGTGCTCTTAAGTTGAAAAGTTTTATTCCTTGGCCGCTTCATTTTTGTTCTGCTGTTTTTGAGAATGGATGGTTAGAACTCCATACAGTCATTGCTAAAGCAACTGGATTAATTCTATGTAAGGCAGTATCTTTGCTTCCTGAAATCCTTTCGTGTTATTGTGCTGATTCATGCATGATTACCTTTCTTCCCAAAGTTAACCTGAATACTTTACAGCTGTTTAACAGAAGGTGACTAATGAGAGATGATAAAAGAAGAAAAAGAGGGCAGTGTGCTAAATTTTATCAAGTAAAATGTTCTGTGTTGTTTTATGCTGCACTTGTCATTTTGTATAGGAAAAGAACTAAAAACACAATAATTTAAATAAAAACATTTCTACCTCCAGTAGAAAATAAAAGCCATATATCAAAACGAATCTTTACTTTGACATCATTCCTAAAATATTAAACGTATCCTTAACTTGTTATATTGGATTTTCTGTAAAACTTTTTTCGGATTGGCTTTCCACCTTCCACTGCTTCCTTTACAACTTAACTTATTTACATATTTTCTGTTTTTCATAATTAAATTACAGGCTTTAGTCATTGGTGCATTGTATTTTAATTCTACATATATTGGCTTCTCATAGACACATACCATTTCATCTAGAATGGCTTTTATATCAATGTATTGTGAAATGTATTTTACCAGTAGTAGTAGTAGTACAAGATTCCATTGTAATTCAAAATAATTAAGATACAGTTGCAGTGTCAGCAAAAATAAAAATAAAAATTTTGATATTACACTTTTATTGTACATACATAGATTTTACCATATGTGTACTTTGCTTACTTGTTTTGACAGAACTCTAGGGCTTTTTAGTCTGATTGACAGTTTATGGCCACCATTATCACCTCTTCAAGTTCCCGGCAAGAGACAAGGAAATAAAGCAGTAAGATACTTTTAGACTTCTTTTTTTCCAAAATAATCATATAAATAAGATTTCCTTAATGAATTATTTTTTCAATTCCCTCATTACACTTTAAACATTGTATTTTTCCTCCCTTAATATAACATCACCAACAATTACTGATCCAAGTTATTTGGTAATGTGAAACAGAAAATATTATAATCTTTGTTCTATGGAAAAGTATTTAAATTTTGAGATTCCTGAAAGAAATTAAAAATGAAATATTCAGTATAATTACGTACATGAAATTCCAAATTACTTTGATTTAACCTAGGTTCATTTTAAAAGCTTCAAAGAGTAGCATCTTCAGCTGCAAATACTCTATTTTTTTCAATCAACCATCATTATTTAATCACAATCCTATATAAAATCAGAGCCATATATAAACAAATTTGAACCATATATGAAGAGATAAACTTCTATAATAGAATACTTTATGCATACTAAAACAGTGCTGTTAGCTGTGGAAATGACAAAATATGAAGTAAATAAAATATATACAAAACTGTTTGCAGTAATTAAAATACCATCGTTTCTTGTCTAAAATTTGACATTAATTTAATGAGATTCTGAGCTCTTGTTGTACTGAGTTATAACTATTGCAATTTGGGAGAGAAAGATAGCTAAGGTACATTCTAGCATGGAAGATGTATTTCCTGCTACAAAAGCATATTCAAAATGATAATAAGGCAAACTAGAATATTCTTGTAGTTAACACTGAAATCAATTTTTCTCAAATATTGCATAGAACTATCCATATTTAAACTGTTACTTTAGTCTTGAATAAGTAGATAAGATCAATGTTGCATAGATTTTGCATATTCAATATACAAGGAGATTTTTCTGTGCCTCTTAAGGAATAATTTCAATCTGTCTCTTTCTCTCTCCCTCCACCCTCTAACCTCTCCCCTTCTCTATCCTCTCCACTCCCCTTAATCTAATTAATGGAAAATCTGTTTAATTTGACACCTCTTATCTCAGAAAATTAAAATATTATTTAAGATTCCTACTTAATTATAACTTCAGTCTGGGAAGGACTCTACAGAATATTAAACCCTAGATTAAAGTATCTTGATGCTTATGCTCTTTGTGTAAAATTTAAAGTAGGAATTATGCAGGACTTGAATAATGGAACGGGTGGAGTTATGGTTAGGGCAGAAGTTATAGCCTACTTTGCCTTGTATTTTAATTCCTTTATAAATAAATAATATTCTCAAAATGGAGGAACAGTTTGGTGCAATGGTTAAGGGTACCAAGCTTAATGAGGGATTGTCCTCCTCCTCTCAGTAGTAGAAGACATTCGCTTTTAAGCAGTTCCATCCTGTCCCTGTGGGTGTAGTCTTTCTAAAATTGTTGTTCTGTCACTGCTATGCTTCCCTTCCTATTGTTAGTATGCTAACTGTGTTCTGGACAGCATGGGAGAAACCCAGAAATGTTCCTTCACCAGCATAAAACTCTCACTGGGTTACTGCTGTGGGGAATTCACCACCAAAGCTGATTTGGATTAATATAGAGTAAAAAACCTTTTCTGGCCCTTCTGTGAATTTACTAAGTGCTTCACAAATCAATCTTTCTTTGAAAGCTCTTTCCAATCCTTCCACCCATCTGCACAACACTCACTTCTGCAATCTGTAAGGAATCATGCTTTGTGCAATATAAAAAGTGCAAACATTGAGGCAAGGGGCATTTGTCTTCTAGTGAAAGGATATACTTAAAATATATTTATTTTTATGCTTTGCTGAGTTTCGTGTTAATTCAAATTGGAAGTTCTGTGGGGGTATTATATTCAATGATTGGCTCGCACTTATCTCTTAGTTAATTTGGGTAAAGCAATGATGGTTGAAGGTAGGGTTTGTGAATTTCAGATTTGCATGCATATGGAAAAAATAAGGTGAAAGCACCCCAGATCCTTTAGTCAGGATGTTAAATAAGTATGTGGTATTTTGGAACATAAATCACAGATTTAATAAGTTGTGATATTTCAGAAACTCCATGTGCACAAATGAATATACAAAGATGAAGCTGTTTTCATTATTGCCATTCCTTTGTAATTGGAGTAATTATCAAGAAATAACTCTCAATATTTACTGACCTTTAAATTTATAATTAGCATTGTATTGCTTTATACAGTCTTCAAATAAATAAAATAGATTTGATCTCATAACAGCCACTGATAAAGAGAACATTATGTTATGTTCTACTATTCATGTGCCCAATTATCCTCTTGCTGCTGGAAATTCAGTTTGGCAGCATTCTTGCTTCTCAGTAACATAGCTTAAAATATTGATTGTTGGTTTCACCCTCATGTTTAATATTCTAAATGACAGAGAAAGTATGTGAAGAAATGAAAATATTAGAACCCCATTTAGCCAGTATTATCATAGCAAAAGCAATTTCCATGATTTGTTGCTTTGTGCTTAGCTATATTCTTTTGTGGGTGCAAACTCAGAAGAAAGTGTAGATGAAATATTATTTCTGATTTTGCAAAGATGATTGACATTTGGAGACGTTTTGTCTGCTAAATGTCTCTTCTCACTTATTTAGAAGGGCTTCCTAGTCTGTACCAAATAAATTAATTTAGTATGGAGCATCTATTTATTAAATGACTATACCTATTTTTATTATTTTTAGCACATTTCTGCTAACCAGCTTTCTCCAAGTTTCTGTTACATTCTTGCTGCTTCTGCTGATTACATTGATGCAGATGAAAGAGAACAATTGTCAAATTTATATTTCCCCCCAGCTGTTCATAGTCTCAAGGAAATTTACCAGGTATTTTTTTTCCTCAAAAATTTTACAACCAGTAAAATAATCAATCAGTAATAGGTTGGAATTTAATTCCAAATTTTAATTGTTTTTCAGATGGGTGATTTACCTCAGCGTTGCAGTTTTTGGGCATATGTTATATATCGAAGACTGCAGGTATTGTTTTTATATAAATAATTTTTATTTATCAACAAGTTATTTTTAATATTGCACTTATGTTCTGGGTTTAAGAGCTCAGTGTATGCATATAGGAGTCTCCCTTTATTTTATTTGCACAAAACTTTGTGAGATAGGCTGAGCTAAAAGGAAGTGACTAGATCAAAATCACTTACTTTGGTCAAACAGATTCCTGAACCTGATTCTTCTTATCCCAGTCCAAAACTAAACCACATGTTGTCAGTCTAAATGAGAATCTTTTTATGTGCTAGAGGATCTTTTGGGTTAGGTAATAGGAAAATTTCTTCTCCAGAAATATAGGAGCCATTTTCTACATTGAAATTGTTCTTTAGTTTTGAAGTAGTAAATGAATTACCGTATTTTTCGGAGTATAAGACACTCCAAAGTATAAGACGCACCTAGCTTTTGGGGAGGATAACAAGAAAAAAAAATCTGCCTCTGCCTCCCAGCAAACAGCAAGCAGTACAGATGATATACATTGTTTGCTTTGTATTTCTGTGCATGTGTGCCTGACCCATAGAAATAGGAAAGAATTGGAGAAATATAATTT
>JANHFT010009541.1:487833-499024 GCA_032467955.1 Pseudoxenodon macrops
CTGCACGCAACGGCTGAGAAATGCAGGGAAGCTGGCTATCTCTGGTAAGATGCACCTCTCTCAGTGGCGTGCAATTTGGGGGTTGCAGTTGGGGCAGAGCTTGCCCACCATTCAATTCAGCTGTTCCTGGGGTCAGGCAGCCCAGCTACGACCAGCTCGGCTCTTGCCAGGCAAAGAATCTGCTGCGGCTGAAGTGAGCCCCTCCAGAGAGGGCTTGCTGGAGGATTAGGTGCCCTGAAATGCGCCTGTTTTCCCCGCTACCGCAGCTGCTTATAGCACCGAATGGTCCATGCCTGGGCAAACACATACACACACCGCTTGTCCTGGCAGCACCCCAGCAGTAGCAGCCAAGCAAGGGAAGGAGAAAGACCGGAGAATGAAGCTGCAGCTCTGGGTGTTCCGTGCCTGCTTCATTTTCCTTCCCTGTCGGGGTGCTGCCAGGAGAAGCACAGGGTCTGTGTGTGTGTGTGTGTGTCACGCATGCACCATTCGGTGCTAGAAGCCGCGGCGGTGGTGCGGAAAGCGAGGCTTTTAAAATTTTCCCCATGGCTAGGTGGGGCGGGGGATGGGCTTGAGGCGGCGCGCAGCTCGCCTGGGTGGCAGCCGCCATGGAAAAAGTGACCCTTCTCGCCTCTGACGCGCCTTCCCTGCTGTTGCAGCCGCAGCGGCGGGGAAAGTGGGTTCTTTGCCAGCTTGCTACCTGGCAAAACATAATTTTTTGCCGATTCTGTGGCCGTGGCTAAGTGTGTGTGTGTGTGATTGAGTGAGCGTGTGCGTGTGCGTGAGTGACATCAGGTTGGCCATGCCCACTCAGTCGCATGCCTCCCACCTAGCCATGCCCACAGAGCCGATAGTAAAAAAATTTACAACCCACACCTGATTAACCTATATGTTAATAACCCCCAAAACCAGGCGGAAAAATCTATTTGGCAAAAATCCAAAACTAACTACACAGTTAACTTTAAAAGTCACTACAAAAACCTATGCCACCAAATAAAGACTGAATGCACCAATTATCATATCAAACAAGAGGAAAAACTTCTGCGCACGAAATCCACCAGCACCTTCTATAATTTTGTAAACAACAAATTCAAAGACTCAAGATCCATCCCACCTCTGAAAAGACCTACCACATTTTTCGGAGTATAAGACACTCCGAAGTATAAGACGCACCTAATTTTTGGGGAGGAAAGCAAGAAAAAAACCTGCCTCTGCTTCCCTGCAATTTGTCTCCCAACAAACAGCAAACAGTACAGATGACATACATGGTTTGCTGTGTATTTCTGTGCATGTGTGCCTGACCCATAGAAATAGCAAAGAAATGTACTTTATGGCAGTATATTAATGCCAGAAAGTTTTCTTAACGATCTCCTCCCAATTATTTAAATAGATCTACTCTAAACATGACTAAGTCAGAGTCTAACTTAGCCGCCTTATCTTAATACTACAACAGGACACTATTACATTTCAGACTATACTTGTACAGATGCTGTTAAAATTGATGTGGCTTTATTTAAAAGAAGATACAATAGCACTGGGCCTCTTCAGATCAAGCATTTATTTTAAAAAGTTTCTTCATTTTGTTCAGTTGTCTAGAACAATAATAAAGCAGTCTTTAAAAAATAAGTCTAATAATGTGAAAATTCTATAGGCCTTTATAGTTATTGACTTACCTCCTTGCAGCAAACAACAGCCAGTTTCAGTAGTCTGATTAGCACAAGAAAATAAAAATCTACCTCTGCCTCTACCTCCCAGCAATTTGCCTTCTTGCAGTTTTAATTTCACTTTCAGTTTTAGCACATGCTGCCTGCCTGCAGCCTGAATCCCCTGATGTTTGGGAGGCCGATAATCAGTTGCTTGTGCTAATCAAGCTGTAAATTACTGACCAAAGGGTGGGGGTGGCTGGACGGGGCTACATTCGATGTATAAGATGCATCCAAGTGGGGGGGGAAGTGCATCTTATACTCCGAAAAATACAGTATATGTGTCTTCTATTCATTGCCATGTAAAGCTCTTTCTTTGTAAAGTGTATACATGAAAGTTATTTGCTATTGTTATAATAAACAAACATGTTTATTGGTCCTATTCAGTAACAGCTCAGTTTTTCTTATGACAGTTAGTTAGTAAGAAGATTATTGACATGTTCTCATAATTCCAAATATGCGCAACAGTTCAAAAAGATGGCCAATACAATTCCTTAAATGAGGGGTCCTTGGTGCCCTCTGAGCTTGGTTCTTTTTTTTGCAGATGTTCTTTACCCAAACTAGCACTGCTAACACTGATGTTATCTAGCTTGGGCAATGAAATGTCTGCAAGAAATCAACCAAGCTCAAAGAGCACCAAGCACTCCTCATTTCAACCCTGAGCTACAAATACTCTCCTTTATTGGTACAATTCCTTAAAGCCTGATGCCTCCTTAAGAGTTTCATTAGAGGGTTTCCATCTTTATAGTTGTGTGATTGTTATTCTGTCTTTCCTCTAAAAACTTAAGGTTTATATGGGGATTTCCTTGCCTTTTATCCCAGGAGCAACAATCTCATGAAGTGGGCTCAGGGAAAATTAACTAGCCCAAAGTCATCCAGTTGGTTCCCATGAATAAGGGCAAATGTGAACTTGGGTGCTTCCAATCCTACTTCATATTGGCTATACAATTATTAAATCAAATTACTAGATTATATAATGTTAATAGATTCATATTAAATATTTTAAAATTATTTTAGAAAAGTTATTTACAATAAAATGAAAGAATAAAGTAAAAACAGTATTATGATACTAAAAAACTAATGTGTTATACCTAAAATAATCTTACTCATTTAGACAGTGGATAATATAAACAAAAAGTTTTGTGTATACAGTACCAGAAAGAAGATTTTGATTGAACTGTGGAACTATTGCATTCACCAGAAACTACTCTGAAAGATACAAAGATGACACCAAATGCATATTTGTACGTTGAAAATATTACATAATTAGATGAGAGATGACTAAGTATGTAAATCTAGAAACTGCAGTAAAAACTGAATATACCTGAGTAGATTTCATTTGCCACTCCCTCTGCCCTTTATAATCCAGATGGTTAACTCTTTATTTTTGTCTTCTTCTTTCCAAGCTATCTTCCTAAGATTTCTAATATTTTCTTTCACTAAACATTTTATATGGGCTTGTGGGCAGCTGCTGGAGTTTGCTTGTCAGCATAGTTCTACAAATTACTCCAACAAAACATATATGACATACCTGGTTCAATTACATTCCAGAGATTTTAACTGGATATCGCATGAAAATGAAACATGAAACCTTCCATAAAACTAGAGATGGGAGACAATAAGAGTTAAAAGTCTTGTAAAATTTTGTTTGTTTTACTTACTACAATCTAATACTATTATCTGGCATTAAAAGACAACTTAAACATTAGGTTACCTTTAAGCAATAAAGTATATTTTACTTAGTAAGTTAAATAATGGTTATTTTAGCTTTTACAGAATCGGTGGTAGTTGAGTGAGCTCTTTTAACAGAAAGAAAGAAAATCGCCTTCTCAAGCATTGCTCCAGACATTTTGGGTTCTCGCATAATTTGTATGCCTCCTGGTTACATCTGCTTCATGTTTGGAAGCCTTTAATACAAGACACCAGCAAGCTCTGTTGAAATTAGCTGTACATCTGGGAAATCCTCTGTCCCCGCAGCTAAGCATGTTCATGATGGCTATTTTACCCGTAAACTTCAGATTTGCCAATAGGATATTTTACCTAGGAAAAGGAAAAATAGGCTGTTTAACAGTGACTTTTCTACATTTACATTATTGTAAAGTAGGGGTAGTTTAAACAAACTTTTTTTTTATTTAAGGCAATATTTAAGACAATTTATATGTCATCCCCAGTGTTTTTCATTTACTGTAATCATCTCTCTTCCTCCTACTTTAAAAGAGACTGTCCCATCAATAGCAGGGTATACATATAAACTCTTTTTAGGACTGTGCTCCAATTATCTATTAAACTGTACTGTAATTCACAGAAGTTTGTGTGATGATAAATTAGTTTATATTGGCTTGAAGAACTGCTGAAAGAAACCAATAGTGCATCTTTATAAGTATGATCCTTTCACAACAACCAATCAGATTATTTTGGGAAACCCATAATCTGGATAAGAAAGCATTAGCCTTTTTGTGAAGGTATTAAGTGGCTTTGAATTTGGAAGTTCTGGTGCACCAAATGTTATAATAGATCTATATACTTTTTGAGATATAGCAACCAAAATTATATATTATATTCTAAATGTGATCATAAAATAGATGTCTTTAACCCCAAAGGGGTGTAGTTATTTCTATAAGTGACTTGCCATGAACTGTCCCTAGGAGAGTAGTTGGGCAGCATCCAGAATATACAATTACTTCCAATTTTGGATAATCCACTTCTAGAATTACATTAACCACACAGGAATATTTAGATTTTTCTGTTTGAGTGGAACAGAGGAAAAAATGATACTTGTTGAGGGGAAATAAAAATTCCACAGCTCTACCACAGAATTTTGCACACCTCTGTTATATTCTCCTAGTTCCAAATCTTTTATAACAATAATCCAATCATTAAATCAGATCTTCATGAGAAATCCAACTATAAAGATGTGCTTGTATTCTTTCTCAGAATTTCTGGCATGATTGGGCACAAATATAACATGTATGCGTCTGTCTGATAATTTTATTCATTTTAAGCTATCCAATGCAGAACAGATGGGCAGTTCAGAATGAGATGGTTGGTAGGTACAGTAGGTAGGTAGGTAGGTAGGTAGGTAGGTAGATAGGTAGATAGATAGATAAGATTAACCCCATTTTTATAGACATTAAATAGTCAATAAGAGAGGTAAAATCTGTCAAGAATAACTAATGCAGGAGACTAAGAAAATAATTGATTATAATTCAATAAGGCAACTGATGTATGTTTTAAAATTAAATGTAAGTTAATTGTGTCCAAACATGGCTACATATCAGTCTTGATCAGTTGTAAGCCCTGCTATGTCCCAATCTAAGCCACCAGTTGGTGGACACCACTGATTATAAGCAGTAGAGCTCCCTATTAAGATTTTTTTTTCACCATCTCAGGTGACCATACACAAAGTTGCCACAGGCTTAGGGGAAGACTAGAATCGTATAACACTGTTGATTTGTAGTACAGCTTTTCAAATTTATAGTCTTTCTTTAGCTTCTCTCATCCTGTGTTCTCGATTTCCACAAATTAAAAGCATAGCCTTTGTACTAGAAACATCCCAGGTGATTTTATTTCACATGTACATTAATTATGTTTTCATTAATGCAATTTTGCAAAATGCAAAAAAAAAAATCATAATTCTGCACCTAAATGACAATGTTAGTTCAAATATTTAATTGTAGGTAGTATTTTATAGTAGTCCCTTAATTCTACTTTATCAGCATCTTCAAAATGGAAAAAAGATACCCCATTATTGAGAATGAAGTCCAGAAATTAGGAAAATGTAAATGAGCTCACCTAGGTTAACTGTTCCAGAAATAAAATGTCAGGGCTGGAACTTGTTTACTAGTTCAATCTCTGCTAGCAAGGATGTGTCCTTCATACACGCATACTATATCATAAAATATGAGGGAAAGACCTTGGTTCAGTTTAAAATTCTTTTGCAGACTAATTCATTCCAGGAAAAATAATCTTTTCTGACTGTGTCAGAAAATCTCCTTTTGTCTTCTTTTTAAATCAACTCCTCCAGAAAGCTAGTGGAACTAAAATTCCTCAGTTCTTTCTGTGAATTGGGAAATGGAAATATTGTCTTTTTATTATTACTATTCAGAATAAGTATTATGGTACGAAAGGAAAATGAGGAAATATATTCCATCTGGGCTCGGGGAACTGTACTGTCACATAACTCAATCCTGCTGCTGTTTGTCTGTTCTGTCCTTTTTGTTCTGAACAAATTGACACACATACAGGAAGATGATGGTTTTAAAATGACTTATTGTTATTTGCTTTCTGGCTGACAGTCTTGTTGGTCAGAATCTAAAGGTTAGTAATTCAGTGTTCCAGGGTTTCTGCTTTATGTCTTTAAAAAGTATAATTAAAAGTCAATTTTCAATTAACAATTGAAATGAGAACAGCAGCAAAACAAGATTGAAGAAATTATACATTGCAGTTTATTAACCCTTTTTGTCACTCATAATTTCCAGTCTTTTTTTTTTTGAGAGACCATAAATCAAATTAATATACAATTATTTGAAAAATAAGATGCAAATATCAGATTAAAGCTCTAATATTCTTGATTCTGAAGAGATATGGTAGCTATAGAAATCTGTTAATAGAAAAAGTGTGACAGTTTAAAGACTAATTGAATTGTTATGTCTATGGATGATGATGTTACGATAAGTGAAAGTATCTGTAGGGTTGGGTGCATGCCAATAGAACTCTGAATAGCAGGCACTCAGCTCCTGGAAAGGGCCATTTGGTTCTGTGGAAATGGGTGAATTATGGCAGAAGTACTGAGAAGAAAAGAGAGATCGTGATCCTGCTCACTTGTCGTTTTAAATTCAACTGCAGCATCACTATTTCAATTTAAACACTCTAATTTTATAGATATTTTATAACACCTTTTGATACATCACATACCTTTGATAGCATAATCTATACATGTTTCTTCGACTTCTGAGAGGGCCTACTTTCAGGAAAGTGTGAAGTATTTTATATCAAAATCTTGAAGAGTGACAAAAATGTCAAATGATAAAAGTTGAACAAAATTTTAATCGGAAGTAATTCTGCAGTATCTTCAAAAATTACTGTACTACCTTTCGGTGTTTATATTTATTATTTAATAGTAAGTTTCTTGGTACAAATCTGAAACCCTTTGAGTATAGAAGAAACTACAAAAGGTAAGCAATTTCATTATGAGATCATTTGTTTTGATGACCTTTATCTTTTGTTGAATATATTTATCTTCCTGTCCCAAATAGGATATTTATGTTGTTAGAATTGATGTTTTTGTTTCTCTTGTTACCTTTTATGAATCACTTAATTTCTATGCATCCTTGAAAAATGTTGAAATTTATCCAGGAAGAAAACTTCCATGTTTATATCTATAGAGTTTCTACCAAGAAAATGGAGCACATTACACAGTATAGGAATAATGCTTCTGGTATTTTCTTTATTCAAAGAAAAAAACACATACCTGTAATAATGTTTAAAATTTCAGAATAATACTAGTCAAAGGCATCACATCATATAGCATGTTTGAATTGCTCAATAATTATGAAATCCTCAAAGTGACTTATTTGAAAACCAATGCATATAAGGAAAACATTTATATTTAAACCTTAATTACGGGTGAATTATTCATAGTTAGAGGCAGGACTTAATGCTTTTTAATGGCCAGAAACTTCTGTGTGTGGAAAGATGAGGTAAATTGGGTAAGCTCAGAATTTTTCTAAGGGAATTGGAATGCGTCTGTGAGTGGTGTTTGTCTATCTTCAGCCATGAAATTTGACTGGATGACTACCAGTCGCTATTCAGCCCAACCTACTTTAAAGAATTGTTATTCAAATAAAATTGGAAAAAAGAGTACCATGTATGCTGCATTGCATTCTTGGAGGAAAAGCAAGATATAAAACTAACAAAAGAAGTGAAATTTTAGAGCTTTTAGGTTTTATTGGTATTTTTCACTTCAAAATTTTACTTACTTTCAACCCATGTAGTAGAGTTGATTCTGGAAATTGCAAAACAGGACTCACAGAGCTGCAAATCATATCTGCGTTATAGTGACTTTCACTTTGACCAATAAGATGTTCTACATCTTACACCAGCAGGCATTTACAATTATCATAATGTTTCGTGGTCATGTGCTTGTCATTTGCACACTTTAAAGCTGGCTTTCAACAAGCAGAGTCAATTGAAAGCCTTGCAGTAAAATTGCATTTAACAGAAAAACAGAGTTGGAAGGGACCTTGGAGGCCTTCTAGACTAACCCCCTGCTCAAGCAGGAAACCCTGTAATATTTCAGACAAATGATTCTCAAATCTCTTCTAAAAAACCTGTGATGTCTTGCTTAATGACTGTAAGATTAATGATTATGGTAGAAGTAAGGTTGCAAAATCCCTTACAGTCACTTGATGACCATATGTCTTAGTGACAAGAGTGGTCCCAGTTGTGGTGGTACAACACCCACCCTTTTACTTTCTAAGTTTCAAATCTAGTCATATCACATAGTTGATTTATTACAAGCGATAGGCAGCAGTGATGATCATTGATTTTATCCCAGCATATATTCAGTACCTGGATGTCTTTCTGCTTATAGTTGGAGTACAACCATAATCACCTCCTGATCTTCTGAAGATTTACAAAAGATCTAATGATTCTATATGTCACCTGAAACAATATAATTTTTAGCCAATATTTTGAGGTTAGGTGGTGGTGGTTAAGGGCTAGATATGGGAAAAAAGAAACGATGTGCAGCCATTCTCTTAAAATTACTCTAAATAGAATAAAATTGTTCCATTAAAAATTTAGCAATATTTTTCTCTGAACTTCAATAGGCTTCATGTGTTGTATGATCCATTGATTGTACTCTGATTAAAATGCTGCTAGCTAAATTGAAGTTTTCATCTGCTTTCATTTTATGCTGATTAGAAAATATTTTTCTTAAACTTTAACATTTAATTTATTTATTTTTCCTTTCAACCCTATAGGAAATGGGCAGTGCTTCCCCAGACCAAAGGCAATTTTGGCTATTTGTTACTGATTTCTCATTGCAAAGAGAGTCTGAGAACAATTCTGGAACCCCCAAAACGCTACCTGTCTCAGTTGCTTCATCATGTGTGATTGATGTGGAAGTAATGGAAGCACTCAAGAGCTCGTCCCCTTGTATTGTTTTCTTCAAGGATGCTATGTGTAGAAATGGTAAGGGTTAGTATTTCATAGCAAAATAGAAATAAATACAAACTAACAGGAATTAAAAGAATGAATACAAATGTGTTATAATGCATATACATGTACCAATTTAGTATTCATTTTCACCTCCCCACCAAGAAGATGTGGATAATGTCTTCCAAAAGCAAATCACAGAGGTTTCAAAGCGCATGGAGCAATACTGATAGGAAACTTAATTACCCTGATATCTGTTGGGAGACAAATTCTGCCAAGCATGGTACATGCAGGAAATTTCTGGCTCACTTTAACTGACAACTTTTTCAGTTTAATATATCCTAACTTTCTCCTTCAAAGGATATAGCACAAAAAGATAAGGCATATTTGACAGTTATCAACAAATACACTATGCTTTGTTGATGAAATTGAAACATGAGAACTTTGGGAGAAAGTGAGCTGGCATTTTTTTATTATAAGGAAAACAAAACATGATACTGAGATGGAATCCCAAATACTAAACGTTAGAATGCCCTGAGGTTAATAAAGGATGTTAAGAACAGTAAAAAAAAAAGGCTTATTTATATAGTTTTAAATAAAAACAAAAAATGAATTATTTACATTCCTCATTTACTACAACAAAATTTATATAACAAGTAACAAAACAAGAACCTGTGAACTCTTATTTGGATCATTTTTTTAAATAAAAAGTTTATCCCAGAGCAGTAAATTATGCAGAGCAGAATTAAGGGCAGAATTGTAATTTGGAATTAATGAAAGCATGTTTAGAAAATATTATTTTACTTTAAAGAATCTAAATCTCTAGGGTTGGATGATTTGAATCACAGTTTCACCAAGTGCTTACTTATTATTTTTGAGACATCCTGGACAATGTATAAAATACAAGATGCTTGTAGGAGAGAAAATGTCTCTGTGTTGAAAAGAGTAAGTGGAGGAGGACCCAGAAAACTTCAGACCCCTGAGTCTGAGATTCATAGAGCAGATCATAAACAAGTAGATCTGTAAGCACCTTGAAATGAATGTAATAATTACCAAGTAACAGCATTATTTAAAAAAAAAATTTTTCATTGGGAAACTTTCTTAATAGATAGTGGGATTAATATGGACATAATACATCTTGGTTTCAGTAAAGCATTTGATAAAATACCCTAACATACAACCGTCTCAGAGATCCTAATACTAAGAAAGTTTGATGAGGGAACCAATTTGTAGGTAGACTCTACTCCACTTAATGTTTTCAAACAGGTTTAGACCAAAATATCATCAGGCTACTTTTAAAATGTTGCCAAAAAACCTGCAGGGACTTGTCACCAGGAGTCAAGTCTGATTTGAAAGTACATAATTCATTTATTGTAAAATAAATGCATCTATATATCTTCTAAATGATGAAAAATTGGAAGTTAAATGCAATTCCTGAGGTAGTGTGTTATTTGGCCTGGAAACAACAAAAGAGAATACCCTCATTCAGATATTTGAAAGATGGGCCTCTAACATATATTAATAATTGGACAGTTTTATCAGAAATTATAGTCACTTAGGCATTAAGATATTACATTACATTACATTATGTTATTAAATATATTGTCAATATATTATGTCCAGTCAATAATTGTCAGCAAGTGCATTCAGTGCAAGCATGATATGATCCCTACTTACCTTCTCCAGTTTAAACCAGTAGCAACTTTCAAATACATATTAAAGATAATTCTATGAAGAATCCTGTTGTAACAGTTTGGATAGGATGTAAATAAGGTGTGAATAAGCACTGTTAAATCTGACAAGGTCATAATAGTATCCTAAAGTTCATAATAAAAGTTCATAATAGTATCCTAAGCTTAATTGTGCAAATGTTTTCTTTGCGAACTAAGAGGACAAACAGTTGCCAAGATTTTGTCCCTGTGACATGCTCCAATATTAGAGTCCAAGTTGAGATGAATCTGATCAATTTTGTTCATAAAGGAGGATGCACATTTTTTATAGCAGGTCACTAGATCAGTGATGGCACACGGAGCCATTTCTGAGGACACACAAGGCGTTACCCTGTCATCTCCAGCGCGCTTGTGCGTGCTGACCAGCTGATTCTTGGGCTTGATTTTCAGCTGGTTGTAACCCTCCGGAGGCTTCAGGACACTTCCCTGAAGGCTCTGGAGGGCGAAAAACGGCCCAACAATCAAACCGGAAGTCAGTTCCTGAACTTCCGGTTTGCCCATAAGGCCATTTTTTGCCTTCAGGAGGCTTCCCTGGCTCTGAAGGGCGAACAACGGCCCACTGGGGGGCGGGAGTGCACATGCCCAGTGCAGTGTGCGTGG
>JANHFT010009541.1:499124-515783 GCA_032467955.1 Pseudoxenodon macrops
CCTCTGGCATGTGCATGCTAGCACGCAGGCCCTGCCATTTTTGGCATGCAAGAAGAAAAAGGTTAGCCATCATTACACTAGATGTTCCTTTCTTCTTTGTTCTTGATGAAGACGCTGCAGCTGTCTTATGAAGATACAGTAAAGGCATAAAAGAAAGCTTCTATGCTGCCTTTTCCTGCATGCAGCAGAATAGGAATCCAAAGAGTACTTCAGATAGGTCCTACTCAATTTGATTTATCCTGACTTTGTTCTCCAGCTTATGCCCCATCCAGTTCATCACTGTCAGCTACCTAGAAAAGTAAGGGCTGATAGTTTCTGCGAGAGAGAAAGACAATAAAGAATATTGTCGATAAATAGTTTTGTGTCCCATTGATGAACCAGGGTTTTGATGGTATTGTTGACAGATGAGATAGAAAATTCCCTAAGTGGATTGAGGAAACTATCTAGTTTCATAAGTTTTCCGTATCAGGCAATTTCAACTAGTTCTGCACTCTTACCAGGTGCTTATGTCACATGCCAGCTGTACTTTCATTCATAATTAAATGCTGGATAATATGTTTAACCAGCAACTAACCTAGCAATCAACAGCAGGATTTATGATTATAAGACTCAACATCTCTTACTTTGACATTTTTGGTTAGGCAACAAACTGAAAAAGATGTGAGAAAGCAATCAATCTGCCTTTTCTTTATAATGGTCAAACTGCCCTCTCCCACAGGATCACCCGATAATTACTTTTTTATAGTTTTCATTACCTTTCAGATTGTTCTCCAGATCTCTTCTAATACAAAGATAAACATTGCACAATAAAGGGGAATTTTTTCAGCCTCTAGACTTATCCTTTAACCCCAAATTAAAAAGGCATCTGACACTTGGACATTACAATATATTAAGAATAGAATCTTATTTTCTGTGATTTTTGCTGTGCTTGTTAATTAAAGAATTTTTAGTATACCCACTCTTTCTTTACAAGTGGAAAAGCTTTGAAAGCAGCTTATTTACTAGATAAGATGACTTTCCTACATCTAGACGATCCCTACCAACAGAAAATAGAGAGTGATGATGATTCGAAAGGAAGAAAGGACTAAATAATAAAAAAAAATAGAGGCTATATTTTAGAATTTTGAGTTTAGAGTTTAAAATTTAGAGTTTTGTAATGACAGTGGAATGGAAACCAGT
Source organism: Pseudoxenodon macrops (assembly GCA_032467955.1). NCBI lineage: Eukaryota > Metazoa > Chordata > Lepidosauria > Squamata > Pseudoxenodontidae > Pseudoxenodon > Pseudoxenodon macrops. The sequence continues at coordinate 500,304 of JANHFT010009541.1, forward strand.
GGACCTGTATTGTTAACAAAGTTGAAGAAGCAATCCTTCTTTTCATGCTTTCCATGATAGCATACCAGCATACTTCAAGTTGTTGCTGAGGACGCTTGATATATAATAATTGATTTAATGTGCACCAGTAAAACCATTTTGTTGTGCGTTACATATCCAGTCTAGTGGTATCAATGGGAAGGAATTGTAGGGAATTATGCACCAGAATAAGTTTTATTGTTTTTATTATAAACAATATCTGCTTATCTCACTTCTGAAATATATTCATTACTGTTAACACTACTCCATCCTATAATCTAAGTTGTTTCTGTAAATATAATGGCCCAAGCCTAACTTTTATTTTAAATAAAAATCCTGCTTGTAGGTATTTCAGTGAAGAGCTACTGGTTAAGGCATCTGGCTAAAAACCAGGGGACTGCAAGTTTTAGTCCTACCTAGGCACAAAGCCAGCTGGATGACCTTGGGCTACTCAGTTTGCCTCAGCACTAGGAAAAAGGCAGTGGCAAAGCACTTCTGAAAAACCTTCCCAAGAAAACCACAGAGACTTGTCCAGGCAGTCTCCAAGATTCAGACACCATTGAATGAAAGGGTGGAAGTATCTGGCTAGAGTTTACACCATAGTACTAGTATCAATGCCAGTGTTATAGCTAACACTACTTGAGAAGAATAAAATAAAATTATAATCATTAATCAGTACATATTTGATCATTGTTGGCTATCAGATTTAAATCTCTGGCCTATTTGCACAAATCCCTTACCATGCTCCCAGAACTGAATCATCCAGGTGACACTCCTCTGGGCAAAGATTTGACTACCTTATTCTGGAGAGCAAAGTGCAACATGTGAATAACTTTGGAATAACTCCCAATCCACCATTAAAAGATAAAAGAATATTCAACCTGCAGCCAATTTCCTTGCTAAATAAAACCAGGTTAGTGGATGCTGGCAAACTATTAACAAGAATAGAGTACTCATTTGAATAAATCAGAATAAAACAAGCTTACTGAAATGCTTGCAGGAATTTGTCTTTATTGGCTTAGATAATTAACATGGCTACTTTTTTCTTTGTCACTGTAACTTATCAAAATGTCTTTGTTGGCAGGTAAGATTATTTGCATTGAACGTACAGTTCTCTTGCTACAAAAGCCCCTTTTGTGTAGGGCTGCTGGTGCTGACATCACTGAACTGACTGGTCCTGTCAAACTAGATTATCTGGATTCTACTACTCAAATCAATTCTATTTGTACTGTAAGAGGTTTGTAACTATATTTTTTGTTATTTGAAATCTTAATGCTAACTGTTCTTTTGCCTGTTTTCCAAGAGTGTATGACAAATTATATTCCTTGTTTCTTGTTTCTTTAATTAATAATTTCCATTTGAAGAAGTTATAGTTGACACCTCTGGTGCAGTAGCAGATTATTAAAATGGCAATGATACTTTTTATAATAGTTGTTCTGTTGGAATTTTATGGGTGTCATTATATTGGATAGTGACCTCACAAATGATCGTATACTGCGGAGTCTGGGGCTTGAGTAACTCCATTTATATAATATGGGATGGTTGCAAGGATAAATTGGGAATGCCTATATGTACCACCTTGAGAACCTGGGAAGAAAATTGGGGAAATTGCCTTACATTTCTTACTTTATCTGGTCTTCCATCATGATTAAAGTTTTTTTTTAACTCATTGTAAAGCTTAAACTGTATATAAAAATAAAATATATACACATTCTTTTCTCACAACCCTGAATTAATTACATATTCCTGCACTGATGTCTAGTACAGGTAGTCCTTGACTTACAACTGTTCATTTAGTGATGGTTCAAAGTTACAACAGCACTGAAAAAGTGACTTACAACTGTTTTTCACACTTACAACGATTGCAGCATATCCATGGTGACATGATCAAAATTCAGATGTTCAACAACTGATTCATATTTATGATGGTTGCAGTGTCCTGGGGTCATTTGCTCATCTTTTTCTAAATTCTGACAAGCAAAGTCAATGGTGAGGTGAGATTCACTTAACAACTCTGTTACTGACTTAAAAACTCTAGTGATTCATTTAAACTTCTAAAGTGGGACAAAATTCATTTAACAAATGTCTTACTTAGCAACAGAATTTTGGGTCAATTGTGGTTGTACGTCAAGGACTACCTGTGTATAGGATTATTGCCAGTCCTGATTTTCCTAATAATTTCATTTATCAAAAAACAAGCATGTTACTCAACCCCTCAGGGCTTTCTGGGCGATTTGCCTTCGACACTGTAGGATTTACAATTGTAATCCATTTATTTGCAGGTGTTTTAAGATTACTCATTTATATGTTTTGCTTGCAAACATTAATGTTTATTGCTTGGCTCCGCAAACTGCTATTGTTCTAAATCTTTTTACTAGCCTTCCCATAAAGTACCCATCTTGCTTGATTTATAACACTAAACAACAATGCTTCTAGTGATCCAAATATCTGACTGACCTTCAGTTCTTTAATGTTTCTAGTCACGTATATGGGTTGGGAAAACATACTTGAATCTCAGTTACCTGGATATAAATAAAAAATAATTCCTGGTGTTAAAACTAGTGTAAATGCTTTTTAAAAACTCTGTCATGTCTGTTTTTCTTCTTCACTTTGGTTGGTTTCAGATTAAAGTAATAGCTTTCTTTAGGCAAGTATATCAGACCTTCATAAAATGAGATATGAAAATCCTTTTGTTCAAATGACTTCTCTAAAGGTTGGAACAAATAGCAGTAGAACTTCGACCTATATACCGCTTCACAGTGCTTTACATCCCCTTTTAAGCAGTTTACAGTCAGCATATTATCCCCAATAATCTGGCTCCTCATTTTACTGACCTTGGAAGGATGGAAGGCTGAGTCAATCTTGAGCCAGTGAGAATCGAATTGCTGGCAGTTAGCAGAATTGCAATACTGTATTCTAACCACTGCGCCACCACAGCCCATCAATTTATGGAATAAAATTAAGAAATCATCCATTAACTATAACTTCCTTCTTCATACATATCAGAAAACTGTTTAACTCTAGACAAGCTAGAATATTTAATCATCATTTAAATTTGACTTCATGCCCTGGTATTGTTAATCATAATTTTCTGGTTCAAAGGAGGTCTGGTTTGTTGACTTTTACCACGAAGACAGAAACTCAGGGAGGCAGTATTTACTGGCAAAAAATATTAATTTCTTAGCTTATTAAATTAGTTATATAATCACTCAAACTTTGTGTTTCAAAACATTTCCACAGAGAAATTAGAAATTAGAAAAATAATAAAACATAGGTTGCAGCTTTTTTAAAACTTAGGGATATAGAATATAGAATAACAGAGTTGGAAGGGAACTTGGAGGTCTTCTAGTCCAACCCCCTGCCTAGGCAGAAAACCATACACCACTTCAGACAAGTGGTTATCTAACATCTTCTTAAAAACCTCCAGTGTTGGAGCATTCACAACTTCTGGAGGCAAGTTGTTCCACTGATTAATTGTATTTCCAAACAGACATGATTGTTAAAGGCGTTCAAAGTCAAAGTATACTAAATGTTGCAAATTATGTTATGTTACCTTTTTTTCAGGTACTGTAGTTGGCATTAATGAGCGAACTGCTTTCTCTTGGCCTATATGTAACAGATGTGGCAATGAAAAAATAGACCAGCATCCACAAGACAAGTAAGAACATGTTGATTAACTGGCATATTGATCCAGTAGGTCAGGGGTGTCAAACTCGTGGCATCACGTTGTCATCACATGACATATTATAACTTTTTTCCCTTCACTAAAATGGGGGTGGCCGGCACATGATGTATCCAGTCCGCGAGTTTGTGACCCCTGCAGTAGATATTCACATACAAAGTCTTTCTTCAGTTGTTCAAATTCATCACCAAAAGATATACAGAAACGTTATGGAATAAAAAGTCTTCAATGTTATCTTGAATAATTTGCATCCTCGGTCTCTATCTATTTTTGGTCCAGATTTTATGACAACATTGTCTTAATTTCATCCAGAGGTGGAAACTTATTGTCAACCCAAAAATTTAAATGACATATTTCATACATCAAATAATCTCTGATTTATTTCTTCTAATTCTCCTTTGACTTTATACCGGTAGTAGTATAACATATCAATACAGGAAGGGAAGAACTGTGATTTTCAAAAAGAACAAAACTTTGGAAATCATGTAAATTGGCAAAGATTCAGGCTCAAGATTTATAGCCCTGGATAGACCTATCATCCAGGAATGTATCCAACTCCTTAAATCCATGCAAGATAATTGTCATCAACTTGTCTTATATTAGTGATTTGAGAAGGAGGAGAACTTCATGCCATGCATACTCAACTATGTCCCTTTCATTTGTCTTTTTTCTAAGCTAAAGTGTCCAAATTTTTCTAGTTTTTTCTCATAAAAAAAAGTGTTGGAGCCTTCTGTTCATTTGGCTTGTCTTCTTCCAAATCTTTTCCAGTTCTATCTTTTTCCATATATGGCAACCAGAACTGTGTGTTTTTTTTGAGAAGCATTATAGATTTATATATAATTGTTATGTGGGCAGTTGTATTTCCAGTCTTTCTTAGTGAACCTAGCATGGAATTTGTCTTTTTCTCAGCTGCCATACACTGAGCTGATATCTTCATTAAATTACATATGACCCAATATTTTTTTCCTAGTTGATTATATAGGCAGCTCAAATCCCATTAGTATTTATATAAAATGGAGAGGGTGTATGTGTTTCAGTATGTATCCATTTACACTCATCTAAATTGAACTGCAGTTGTTATTTGTTCGATCAGTTTTCCAGTTCAAAGAAATTTAATTTTTAAAAAAGTTTAAAGAAAACCAGTTTGATGTAGCAATTAGGATGCTGTCCTAAGAAATCAGGAGACCGTGAGTGCTAGTTTTGCCTCAGGTATGAAAGTTGACTGGGTGACTGTGATCCAGTCAGTCTGTCTCAGCCCAACCTCCCTTACACAGTAGTTATTTTGGGAAAATAGGAGGAAGAAGGAATATTATGTATATTCCCCACTTTAACTTACTTATAAAGTAATAAAAGTTGCATAAAAATCTTAAAAATAAAAAATGAAAATCATCCTTGAACACTTCACAGCCATTTTGAACAGTTTGGTATCATCCACAAACTTGATCAGTCAACATCATTTATCACCATTGGGAAAAAACGAATTATCAGTTCTTGAGAGATGTCAATTCTTACTTCTTCTGATAAGAAAATTGTGCCTTTATTTCAGCTCTTAGTTTTCTGTTTTTTTTTAACCATTTAGCAATTCATAAAAATGATCCTCTATCCCATTACATTTCCTTAAGATCCTTTGATGAGGAGCCTCGTATTTTTTACAGTTTCAAACAGACTGACAATGTCAGCAAGTCACCTCTATCCGCATGCTTGTTGACACTCTGAAAAACCTCTAGAAAGATTAGTGAAAAAAGATATACTTTTAGATATACTTTTTTCACTACAAAAACATATTTTTTTCAGCAAAGCTTGTTCCTCAATGCTCTTAATGTGGAATGAGAGCAGTTGTATTTTATCACTCACCAGTTTGATAAGAACTGATGTTATGCTGACTAACTTAATCTGCATTGAATCAAGAGTAGAACAGTAAGAGCTTCTCTATATTACCAAAACTAGTTATTATTAAACCAACATTGCAATTGTAGGTCCGATAAAAATGCAATTCATCTGTGAATTTAGTATTCAAATTTTGTCAGTGACTTTTTTCAAGAGTAATTGACTATAACATAGTGCATCAATTGTCCAATGATAAATTATTTATTAATTTTAAATAATTTTTGACTTAGCAACTAAGAGTAAGTACCCTTTTTAAATTTAGAGTTAGCACTCTAAAAGTATTTAATATATGTAAACCTAATTTTGATGTGTAATCTATGATTTTAGTCATTATTCTGACTTCTTCAAATACTTTCTTCCTAGAATATCTTCATTTATGTTAATTAATTTGTTTATGTTATTCTGATTTCTCCCCAGAAAAATTAAAAACTATCGGGTATCTGTTCTTCATCTAGATATTGGCATCTCCCCTAGTTTAAATTTGATGCTAGGGTTTTCCTCAGAGATAAATGTAAAAGCTGCTGTGCCATCTTTTTTTATGTCATGTGAACTCCTCTCTCATACAGATTTAGCTTGTTTCAAAATGTTGCCTGATAACCAGTAAATTTAAATATCTTGCACAAGCTTGACCAAATGCGGAGACCACAATGCTCTGTCTTTGTAGTTACTTTACTGTGTGGAAGAAATAGTATATCTTGGCAGTCCTGGACTTTAGTAATCTACCTAGCAGTTTAAATTAGTTCCAGGGCAGTTTACTTAGTTTTTTAATGTTGTTAATGCTAATGTAGACTATGGCTACTACTTTTACTCCAATATTATCCACATGTGCATGACAAACTCAACTCATTTCTCCCACAATCAAAAATCTTCTTCTTATCATAGATAATAATTGGGCTCATTGCCTACAGAAAATATATTATGCCATCCTTAACTCTTGTTCTCCCTGACCATAAGGGAGCTGTCATTCTGGGAGTAGGACAAAGCTGTCATATCTCAGGAAGTTTCATCCACATACTTTCATGGCTGTCTAATATCTGCAGTGGTTTCAAGAAAACAGATTAGCTTCATGAGAGCCAGGAATGCAGGAATGAATCATGACTTGTGCTTAGCTGGCTGGTACTTATACATTTAACTCTATGTGTGGAGTAAACTGGAAAATACCTTCTCCCTTGGCTTTCTATCTTCATCCTACCTACTGTTAATAAGTTGGATTCTTTTTCTTTTAACAACTGTTTTATCCTATGTTACACTTTTATAGAGTCTCTACCCCTATTTTCCTCATGTTATTTCTAAATCCACCTTGCTACTTAAGCTTTGAAAGTGGGAGGTCAGTATGTCCTTCATCCCCCTTTTAATTTTGTCATAAAATTCTCCCATTCCTATTAACTTGTTCTGCTTCTGAGCTTCAAGTATTTCTCCTCTTTGGAAAGACTCCTGGCTGGGACTTCCGATTGACTAAGGAATGCTACAAAGCCAATAGCCAATCTCTTGATCAGTGACTTAGCTGTAATCCCCTCCCCTCAGTCCATGTGCTCAGAGTGCAAGTAAACGCATACCCAGCCTGCAAGAGGGGGGGGGATCAATCTCAATTAACGAAGACCCTTTCTTACAAATAGTTGATCAGCTCTCCAAATTCACTAGCTTCCTTACAGAACTGTTTCTGTCCTGGTGATGAGCTCCCAACTGGAAGGGTTATAAAATCATAAAGAGTGCAAAGAAAGTAAATATAAAGTATATTATTTCCACTCCAGCATTTATTTTTTCTTAGTCATTCAGTAAAGTTGATTATGATTATAGTAATAGTAGTTACAATAGTAGCAACATTCTTATTTCCTGGGCACTTATATAGAACATAGTACAAGTGTGTGAGCATTTGTGCCAATATCATGTGCTACACCTGATAAGAATAGTTCTAACTTAATTAAGTCTTGCAAAAAAAAAAATACTTGCAAAAATATTTTAAGGGAAAACAAAAAAATGTCTACTTCGTGAAACTATAATTTGTTGTCACAGAATGTCTTTTTAAAAATTAAAGTGATTTAAAGAATAGGTTTTCTGAATAGTTCTTGACAGTCACAGAATAGAAATTCAGACTTGAATTTTACTGGGAACAAGATGTCTCATCATAATTTTTTGGTTGCAGTCTATTCTCCTTGGCACCACCATGAAAGCGATGGCGGTAGATTCTAAGAGACCATCTGCAGTAGAGTCCTTTTGCCTTTCAACTGTTCCTTATTTCAATTGGACAAAACTAGAATTACTATGTAATTATGATTATGTACTATTAAGTCAGGGCTGACTCTTAATAACCTCATAGGTTTTTCCCCAAGAAGCCTTCTCTCAACCTGGTCCTTTTGATTTTCCAGCATAGTACCCACTACTGCTGTAATTGAGTCCAGCCACCTTGTTTCTGGTCAGCCAATTTTCTCTTCTACCTTACCAGTATTATAGACTTCTATAAATGTTTGTATAATGTACCCAAATATAATAATTAGAGCTGATCATTTGTGCCATGAGGAAAAGCCTTGATTTGTTTTATCATCCATTTGTGTGTGTTTCTTGGTTATCTGTGATTTTGCCAGGACTCTTCTCCAACACTAAAATTCTAAGTATCAATACACTTTTATCCTACTTCTTGACAGTACAACTTATATTTACATAAGACTATCACAAGAAAAACTAGATACAGCCATATTGTGGCATCAGTGTCTAATTCTAAGAGTGGTTGATGTATTTATTGTCATTTTTTCCACAATGCGTCTTGATTTTCTTTTAAATTTTAAATGTTCAGCTATTATCAGAACATTACAGAATATTCCTACTGCTCATCTTCTTTCAATCAGCTTCCCTGAATATATATTTAGCATAAAGGTTGAACAAAATAAGGGAAGAGTATACAACCTTATATCACTCCTTTCCTGAACAGGAATCAGTCTGTTTCACCAAGTTCCATCCAGACTGTGGCTTCGTGATCTTGTAAAGGTTTCTCATGAGGACTATAAGATATTCTGGGATTCCCATTTTCCTAAGCACATCCCAAAGTTTGACAAAGTTTAACTAAAATATTTTTATAATATATAAAGCATATATTGATATCTTTTTGGTATTGATATCTTTTTGGTATTGTTTGGCTTTTTCAATTATCCAGCATGAATCAGCACTAATGTCTCTTGTTCCTCAGCCTTTCCATGTAAAGCTCTAATCAATATTAAGATTCTTTTTTGATTGATTGCCAAATTTATGTAGATACTTTATCAATTCCTGTAGTCTTCCAATTTGATAATGATTGGAGTACTGATATAACTTCATCTTCTAATACTAGAGGTTTTTGTAAGTAGGAAATAGAATAGAATAGCAGAAGGGATCTTGGAGGTCTTCTAGTCCAACCCCCTGCTTAGGCAGGAAACCCTACACCATTTCAGAGAAAGGGTTATCCAACATCTTCTTTAAAACGTCCAGTGTTGGAGCATTCACAACTTCTGGAGGCAAGTTGTCCACTGATTAATTGTTATAATTCTCAGGACATTTTTCCTTAGTTCTAAATTGCTTCTCTCCTTGGTTAGTTTCCATCCATTGCTTCTTGTCCTTCCCTCAGGTACTTTGGAGAATAGCTTGACTCCCTCTTCTTTGTGGCAGCCTCTGAGATATTGGAACACTGCTATCATGTCACCCTTAGTCCTTCTTTTCATTAAACTAGACATACCCAGTTCCTGCAACCGTTCTTCATATGTTTTAGCCTCCAATTCCCTAATCATCTTTGTTGCTTTTCTCTGCTTTCTTTCTAGAGTCTCAACATCTTTTTTACATTGAATATATATATCTTACTTCGATATATTAACATCTCTATTAAGTATATTGGATGTTGACATCTTATTGAATTAGAGTATACTCCTTCTATCTTTGCTCAATGTTCTTGGAATCAGTTACTACTGTCCATTTGTATTTTTTTTAGCAAGTTTGGAACTTCCATCTGGATTTGGAGATTTTTTTACAAGACTTTCCTTGCTTTCCATGTTTCTTTCCATCTTCGGTATCTTTCATTTTAATTTCCTTCCTATTTGGCCCTCTTGGCTTTAACATCTATTCTTGTTGGCAAATTCCATCATCTGCTTTGACATCCAGTTTATTTTTTTCTGTTTCCAGGTCTTTCACATTCATCCTTAACAATTTTATTTCGTTCCACATTTCTATATTTCCCCCTACCAATGAGATTCAGGATTTTAAAATGATCCCTGATGTTTTCCTTGAAAATCCTGGATATATGTTCAAGATCACACCATGGAAATATTGTTCTTCTGCAATTAGCTTGATTTGGACCACATCATGTTCTATTTCAGTTATCTTCTGGCCATATCCTTGTTATAACTAAGCAATTTCATCACCTTATACCAATAATATAGTCAATTTGATTTCTCTTTATTTCATTGAAATTACCAGTTTGTCCATTGTACATAGATATCATAGAAATTACTGGATTGACTGAAATTGTTAAATTATTCTGTTTCTATTTCTTAGGCCATACAATTTAATTATGTTTTCCTCCTTAATATTTCCAACATTGGCGTGCCCATCCCCAACCACAAACAACTTGCTTAAATATTCTGTTAATTTCAAATTGACTATAAACCTTAACAACCTCTTCTTCTGCATGAGTGCTTAGAATATAACGAAATATTGAGAAATTGATTGTATTATATCCAAATAGCATCTTTGCTATAGTCTTCATAACAATGAAAGCAATGGTTTTGATGTTCTGAGTTACAGTAAAATTACTGTATATCTTGTAAGAATATGATATCTCAGTTTAGTTTTCTTCTCCTAATCCCTTTTTCCTTTTCCTTTTTGTCTCTTAATTCAGAAATCAAGAAGTTTTTTCCCCAATGAAAGACACATTAGCTCCTAAAGAAAGAAGAGCCTTGCAAGATTTTGGCACTTTCATTGAGATCTTGTAATAATTATGAGATTCTCACTTTCACTAACTTTCAAAATTGTACTTAAATTTTAATACCAGGATACTATGGACACTGTTCATACTGTAGGCTTGTGCATAGTGAAGGTTTATTGTATTGATCATATAGAAATTGTACTGGGATATTTTTTGTAGCCAAAGAATAGGATAATGTTTTAAAAATAAGCTAGCACAAACTTTCTAAATGTATAGTTGATTGTTCATAAGCAGGGGATTAGCAAAGCAGGATTGTGTATTTTACTGTTTTCACATCTTTTAATTCTGCCAGATGTACATTATATGCTTCTTTCCAAGCCAGTTTTTTTTTTAAATCTCTTTGCAATCTTTTGAAAAGTTTTCAGAAATAGTTGAAGTGATTGTCATTTTATCAAAACAACTGATAAATTGTAAAAGGTTAAAATCTTCACTTACTTGTTTTTGCTAGCATTGACACTGGAACATAAAGTTGAGAATTTTGTGTTCTCGTCATTATCTTTTATCTCATCTCTTACAGGATTGTTGCACATTAAATCAAGGAAGCTGGGAATATTTGAACAATATGTGTTCTATTTTACAAAGTCTTTGGGCACACTTTGACATAGAAAGTTTGGGATAGATATAAATGTTTTTTTTCTCATGTATTTCAGAGGGTTACCCTACTGCAGCCATTGCTGTGAAGTTGTAGCTTCACCAGTTTTCAAGATGCATCTGGAAGTCATTTTAAATTGCCAGTCCCAATCAAAATCCACAGTAAAAATCAAGGTATTGTAAGGACAATATTGTTCTAATTCAGTATTTTATTATCAGCTCTAGGTGAAGAAAGATATCTTACTTTCATATTTTCTACCTGTGTTTGATACCACAATTATGTTTCCCAGAGCATAGAGACAAGATGTAAAGCAAGCAAGCAAATAGGCAAACAAATATTCTAGATAATCTGTGGTAGAATTAAATATAGATTACTATGTGTAAGGTCTTGACCAAGAAATTTTTTTTTCTGTGAAATTACAGATAACAGCTAGCAGGTAATAAAATACTTAGACCTTAGGGATACAAACTCAGTACATTATTGTTTTCATAACTATACTTTATTCTTTCCCTGTTACAACAGTTATTACAGAAGTCTATTTCTTCACTTCTAGAATCAGCAACCATGGATGATGGGGTATGTGCATTTAAAATGGCAGCTTCATAATTCTAGTTTTTATGACACCTCTTCCCCTCCCAACTCGGTGCTTTCTAGATGTATTAGTCCTACACCTCCACCATTTTCATTTAGAATTCATAAAGATGCAGATTCTGGATAACCTATTCCATTTGTAATATTTTAATTATATTGGCATATGAATAACAATATAATTATTAAGTGGGTGATCTCTTGGTCTAATGCTCTATTGAAATTCCTGGAATACTTTTGTAGATAATTTGGCTTTCAGTTAAGTGGTCCAGATAATTTTTATTTGAATTTCATTAATAAAATTATAGCTCATAACTGTTAGGATTACATGGTTTGGAGCAGTAAAAAAGAAAAAAGCCCTTAAGAACTTTCTTTACTGAAGAGTGTTCAGCGGTATGTTGGCTAGGACAAAATGTACAAGATTATTTGTTTCAATGACTGTGCTTTATCATTGCAGAGTTATGAAGTAACGAGTGTGCTGAGGAAAGAGGTGGGGTTTTTGAATTGTTATGTCCAATCTGTAACCAGCCACCCATCTAGTTGGATTGGATTGGAAGAAATTGTTCTCTCAGAGGCCTGAAAGAACTGAAGGGAAACTGTCTGCTTTTGTCTATGATTTTTGCAACATATTTGTAACTATACTCAGTTCTTCTATGCTGCTTTTGAAACAAAACTAATACTCACATTAGGCATGTTGTGAGAGAACAGTAACCATGAACAGGTCTCAATTCAAGTGCAATTGTCATTTCAATGAGAGGAGTTAAATGCACATTCTTAAACATTTTCTCATGAAATTAATGGAATTCACATACACAGATATCCTCATATCATAGCAACTCAAAAGGAAACCTATTTTTTTCCAGAAATTGTTTTGTTTTGTTATTTTGTTCTGGAGATTTTATTTTGTAATGAGTTCACCAGTTGAAATATTTTTTTACTAACTAAATGTTAAATGTTTTTGAAAGATTTTGAAATTAACTTCCAAGTTGTTAATTTAGAGATGCATTTTCTTAATTGACTCACACATACTATTCAGGATTTCATGTAGGATACGTGTTCAGATACAGTATGTCTGACCTGATGTAGTATGTATTTTTATCATTACAATTAAATATTATGAAAGAAGAGTATATGTGAACACAGGCATATGTACAGCAATAATTGTTATTTAAATAAGGAATTATTTATATCTTGTATTTTTAAACCTTTCTATAAAGTAGATTAATATATTGTAATTAAAATGGTTCTACTTGTACCTTTTGATTTGTGGATGAAATTATTATTTGATGCTGAATCACTGCAATCATTTAGTATCTGATTCAAATTCCTGCAATTTCTTTTAGACAGAACTTGGCATACATGGGATTTCCTGTTATTTGCATAAAATATTCCCATACTCAGCAGCTGGATCTGGATTTTTGTGTTTAGAAGATGTAGCTGTGGAGGACAGATGTGGGGGACACAGATATGTAGAGGGATCTGGGATCCTATATTGCACAGACTTTCTAATATATATATGATCAAGCTGTTAATTTTTCAAAGTAATGGTTCTGTTGACTTTAGCTAATTGTATTTAGTGGGTGACTGGGTGAGAGTTAGCCAAGGGAAATAAATTTAGGTCTGTAAAGAACAAAATGTTTTTTGTTGAGGATACCCTGATAGACCGAGAATGAAGTTTAAATCAATCATGGTGCAGCTAGTCCTGTGAGCTCAAACTTTTTGTTGCTAAGTGAGGCAGTTAAGTGAATTTTGTCCTGTTTTACAACTTTTCTTGCCATATTTAAGTGAATCACTGCAGTTCTTAAGTGAATCTGGCTTCCCCATTGACTTTGCTTGCCAGGTTGCAAAAGGTGATCACATGACTCTGGGATACTGCAACTCTCACAAATATGAGCCTGTTGCCAAGTGCATGAATATTGATCACATGACCATGGGAATGCTGCAACTTTTAAGTGTGAAAAAATAAGCCACTTTTCAATGCTGTTGTAACTTCAAAGTCACTAAACAAATGGTTGTAAGTTGAGGACTACCTCAAGTGTGTACAGGTAGTCCTTGATTTACAACCATTCATTTAGTGACCTTTCAAAGTTATAACAGCATTGAAAAAAGTGACCTGACCATTTTCATACTTACAAGTGTTGCAGCATAAATTCAGGCACTTGGCAACTGGCATATATTTATAATAGTTGTGCTGTTATGGGGCCAGATTCGCTTAATGACTGCATGATTCGCTTAACAATGGCAATTATTTGCTTAACTGGTCATAAAATGGAGCAGACCTCACTTAACTACCTTGCTTAGCAACAGGAAGTTTGGCTTCAGTTGTGGTCATAAGTCAAGCACTACCTCTATTTTGAACTTTGAGCTTTGGAAGCCATGGCTGTGATGCCTTCTCTTTGTATCTTGCTGCAGAAGAAAATACATGTGATATATTATGTATACAAAGTTTCATGTAATCTTAAATAGGGTTTCTAAAATATTTTCTCAAGTGTGTAAATCAGAGCAGTGGAATTATCTTATAACATCACCATTCCAAATCCCACCCTTCTCTTATGTACTTTTTTTTTTTAGAAATAGGCCAATGTGTTTTGCAAATAATGCAAAATAACCTTTATTTTTTCCTGTGGAAAAAATCCTTAAATTAGACTAATTTTTGAAGCTTTGTTCTCACATTTGATCTTTTTCTACCAGTTGGAATATTTTCCAGTGCTAATTACTTACTCTATTTAGAATTTTTCTCAGCCTGTTAATCTCATGCCTAAACCAAATTTATTATTGCATTGCAATCTTACAATACGGTGCATTAATCTAACTATGGCATTTGTCTCAAAATATTTTGTGCAAATACTATGTCCTTTCTGGACATATAGGTACATTTCCATTACCTGATGATTTTTATGCATCTCAATATGAATGGAAATAAAGTTCTTCTTAACAGCCTGAAGTTGTAACAAATTCAATGAGGCACCTTTCCATGTGTCTGGGACCCTCCTTTAGATGGTTGGATCCTGTATGAAGCTAACTATGTCCAAGAGTGAATCATACATTTTCTATTAACTATTCAATCACATCACCTATGTACCTTCTGCTTGTATTTGCACTTTTAAAAGTATTCAATAACTATGTAATTGACATTTAAATGTCCTTGAGGAAATACTAACCATGGCACTTTTATCATTCATCTGGATGGTACACTTACATTTTGCTACATTCCCTCAGTATGTGTTCACATCACAACAAATACGAAGTCAAATACATTTCAAGGGATTTTTATTTTTAGAAATGCTGTAAAAATTTTATATAAAAGTTTGAGCATGCTCAGTCTACTTTTTCCTCATACTATTAATAATAAAAAAGTGTTTGAAAAGTCTGAAAAATCATTGTTTCTTACAAAGTACCATAGCTGCATCAATAAAGGGGGAGGGGAAAGGGAGGATGATCATTATAAAAATAATTTAGGAGGAAAGACATTTAGCTTCTCTTTCGCTTAAAAAAAAACTTTTTGGCAAGTTTTGTGGTTAAAAAGACCCAAGCTTAGCCCATTCCAAAAAAAAAAAAAAAAAAGCAAAACACGCGCACACACACAGGTTCTTATCCCACCCATCCCCCACTCCGGCGTAGTTCAGTCCGGCCTTCCAGGCTAGGTTTCTTGCTTGAGGGAAGAGGCGAGGCAAGGAGCGCCCCCCCCCACTCCCTCCGCGTACCTTTGGCACAGTCCCCGGGGCAGCCCGAGTCTTCTAGCCGGGCCCTCCCTTCCCCCCCTCCCCG
>JANHFT010009541.1:515883-528548 GCA_032467955.1 Pseudoxenodon macrops
TAAATTAGTACTAAAATGTGTTAAAAACTGTATGTGGAAATGAAATTTGAAAATGAATTGTATGGAAAATAAAAAACATTTTGGGGGGGAAAAAGAAATGGCTCCATGTGCCACCTGTGGCATGTGTGCCATAGGTTCGCCATCAGTGGTCTAGGATATCCGCACTGGTGCTATTCAAACAGAAAAAGGACAGGTCGATGAGGCTGTGGGTTGATTTTAGAGGAATTAATGAGGTCTGCATGGAAAATATGTACCACCACCCCATGAAAGACAAACTCGATCTGTGAGAGGCATACTACCAAATGAGGATTAAGGAAGGGAATGAGTGGAAAACCACATTTAATTGCCCTCTTGGGAGTTTTCAATTTAAAACCATGCCCTTTGGGTTGCAACCCCCCCCGCAGTATTTATAAAACTAAATAATGAGGTGCTGCATGGACACCTATACAAGGTGGTCCTCATATACTTTGATGACATTTCATCTGCACTGAGACACTGGAAGAGCACATCAAGCTGGTGTGCCTGGTGCTCAAGAAACTCCTAGCAGCAAAGCTGTATGCCAAATTGTCTAAGTGCAAGTTCCATAAATCCAGCCTAGACTACTTAGGATATCATATGTCCAGTGATGGGGTAGAGATAGAACCAGGGATAGTCAAAGCCATCCTGGACTGGTAACATCCTTGAAACCCCCAGCTCCAAAGCTTCCTGGGCTTCGCTAATTTCTATAGACAGTTCATTCCCTCCTTTGCTGAGATCACCCTCCCAATCACTGAACTACTGAAGACTGGAGGAGGGGAGTTAAATCACGGCCCAGTCAGCTCCTGAAATGGACCCTAGAATGCCAAAAGGCATTTGAGATGCTCAAAAGACTGTTTGCCAAAGAGCTGATCCTTAAGCACCCAGACCTGGACCAAACGTTCGTTGTCCAAGCAGATGCCAGCGATATAGCAGTGGCCGCAGTCATTCTCCAAAAAAATGCAGAGGGGAACCTGCAACCATGTGCATACACCTCCAGAAAACTAACAGAGACTGAAAATAGCTGGTCAGTGTGGGGAAAACAAGCATAAGCAGTCTTCTGGCCTCTGCTGACCTGGCGCCACTTCCTTGAGTGGAGCTAAGAGCCATTTGAAGTATGGATGGACCATAAAAACCTGGAGACACTTAGGACCCCACAGAAGCTCTCACCAAAGCAGGTCCGGTGGGCGCAGTACTTCAAATGATTCAATTTCACTTTAAAATAGATCCCGGGGGAGAGGGAAACCTTTTAGCCAATGTTCTGTCACAAATGTCACAACAAGCATGAGAATGTGGTCCAAGCTATGGTACCTTCCCCCCCTGCCCAGCAAGCCTAACAAGCCACCACCAGGCAGCAAGGGCAAAGGCAGAAAACTGATAGAGGGGGTTTGACTCAATAGTTAAAAACAGAGCTACCATCTGATCTTTGGTACTGGGACAACAAGGAGCTACTAACCCTCAGAGACGGATTGATCTGAAAGGACTAAACTCTATGTCCCCAACAATCTGCTTCTCCAAGTACTGCAAAGAAGCCATGATGCCAAGCAGTCAGGCCACTTCAGCTCCCGGAAAATTCTGCACTTGGTCAGGAGGCAATTTTGGTGGCCAAAGATGAAAGGGGACATTGAGGACTATGTTAAAAGCTGTGCTACATGTGCCACAATGAAGAAACAAGCAGAGAAGCCCCCAGGACTGCTCCAACAAGTAGCTGACCCTTCCCGGCCATGGGAAGAAATAGCCATGGATTTTATAGTAGAGTTTCATGAGAGTGGGGAAAATACAGTAATCTGGACAGTGATTGACCTCTTCTCTAAGCAAGGTAGTCTGCTCCAGTTTTCTGTCAGCCCATAAGCTAGCCAAACTATTCGTAAAGCACATTTATAGGCTGTATGGAGTTCCCAGGACAATTATTTCTGACCATGGTCCAATTTTTGGCCAAATTTTGAAGGGAGTTCATAAGGTCCATTGGCTCCTCCCAGGAGCTTAGCTCTGTGTTCCATCTGAGCACTAATGGAACAGCGGAACGCATGAATGCAATGGTAGAACAATACTTAAGATACTATGTTAATTATCAACAAACTAATTGGGCAGACCTGCTACCATTTGCTGAGGTAGCATACAACAATGCATTGCACAGCAGCACTGGGCTAAACCTTTTCCAAATCACCAGTGGCATGGAGTTCATCCCTATGCTGGAACTCCCTAGAAAGTCACCCTCCTCCATAACCTTAAATGAGTGGATGGAGTCACTGAGGACAGCATGGGAGAATGTAAAATAAGCCCTTCAGGAGGCTGCAAAAGCCCCAAAGGTACAAGCTGACAAACATAGGTCATCCCAACCACCTTTTTGAATAGGGAGCAAGGTTTACCTCTCCATCAAGTATTTAAGACTAAAACTACCCTGCCAAAAGCTAGGACCCTTCCCCATCATGAAGATTATGAATCCTGTCATGGTGGAGTTGAAGCTTCTTCACCTGCTAGAGAAAGTGCACCTGGTCTTCCACAGCAGCTTGTTAAAGCCGGCAATCAGGTCTCAGCTGAGGCCAGCAGACCGGGCAGCCCAAAAGCCAATCATAGTACAGGGATAAACGCATTACGAGATAAAACGAATCCTAGACTCCAGACTGTACAAAGGAAGACTCCAATACCTAGTGCAATGGAAGGGGTACCTGTTGTCCAAAACCACTTAAAGCAGATAGACTTAACTAAGTAATTTCACAAATAACACCCTCAAAAGCCAAAGGCATCTCCCGGGGGAGGGAGAGGTGGGTGATTGAAAAACTAATTTCTCTCCGTTTGAATTTTTCAGGAAATTCTCTCCAATTAAAGGGGGGAGGTCCGACTGTCAATTCTGAAGCAAACCTGGCTGAAGCCATCTTGTGCTGAGTCGCAGTTGCCACAAAGCCTGAGAAAGGAAGGTGAGGGGGAAGTAGATAGCCCAGTCAAAATAAAAAGTTTTCCTATGGGAACCAAGGTCATTGTAACAGGTAGCTGGTGAAAGGAGGAGAGGAGCCTGCCAGCTATATTCATTGGACAATGTGACTGATGATACTGGGATGGGGGGAATTTTACTCTATTAATTAGGTGAAAACTGCAGGAACTTTCAGAGTTAGTTTTCACTGGTTGTGCTGATATGATGTATCCAATAAACATGTCCTTTGAGGAATCTACCTGCCTCGGAGTTCTGATTTCAATGGGTGCATTACTTGGAATGCTGACACACATTTTATCTTGAAGGTCGATAATTTCCCAAAACCTATAGACTAGTGTTACAAAGAGCCTGACATTAGACAGTGGTCTCACACACATTGGATCTCGTGTTCTTGTCAAATTAGTGGCTATGTGATATTTAATTGGGGTAGCTTTAGTGTGCCCCTTTTCATAGTTATATCACACCTTGACTACTCTAGGGTTCTTTGGCACTGTTGTCCATTGCAGGGAGACAGACCCCATTAGATTGCCCATCCCTGCTGACTGAAGGGTCCAGAGAGATTTCAGAGATTGGTCGGGGTTGTTCCTGCTGGTCTGCACAGTCCATATGAAGCCTTGGTTGCCTCTTGAAATAATTGGCAGCTGGATTGGATTTTACTTCCGCAAATTCTCTCTTATGTTTCTCATGGATTTCATCACTTCCTGTGATTTGCAGAGGAACTAAGAAAAATGGAAATGAGAAAACAGACATTTTAGAACTCCACTGGCAAATAACTGGGGACAATTTTGATCAAAGATGGCTTAGAGTGCTATTAATGGTGGTAAGGATAGCAAATGGCAGTACTTCTCCACTCTTACTGCTTGTAAGAGTACTGCTTGTAGTACTATTGCCATCTTGTAGCCTGGGTGAACGAGTATCCATGGAACCTTTTGTAGGGATGTGTGGAGGAATTTGGTTAGCATATGTCAAATAAAATCATGTGGATTCACTTATAGTTGGATATTGGCCTTGTTGCAGGTCTGGAGACATGCTGAAGGTAGTATCTTGCCTGGTTATCTGGAAATAATTTGAATGTATTAGGACTGACCTCAGCCACTTATTCCTATGATCCATCCCCTCATGGCTTATGAAAGCAGCCTGGACAGTGTCATGCAAACAAGCTCCAGCAGTGGTGAATGCTTGTGGGGGGGTTCTTTACCTCTTAAGGAGGCCTTGATTTGCCCTCTCCTCAAGAAGTCATTGCTGAACCTCATGGATTGGACAATTTCCATCCAGTATACAGCCATTCCTTTTGGGGGGAGGTGATTGAGAAGGTTGCACAACAGCTTCAAAGGAATATGGATGAAACAAATTATGTGGTTCATTTTCAGTCAGAATTGGGTATGGTCATGCTTTTGGATGATCACTGGCATGGGTAATATGGTGAATGTGCATCCATCTTTGCCTTATTTGATCTCTTGGCCATTTTTAGTACCATCAACCATGGTATCCTACTGAAAAACTCAGAGGACTTGGGGCAGGTGGCACAGTATTTTCCTGGTTCGCCTCCTTTTTCTTTTAATTGTTTCCAGTTGGTGATTGGGGAAGAAAGATCCTAACTTCTGCTCCTACTCAACAAGGGTTGGTATTCCCTGTGTACTATCTCCATGAAACTGCTGGATGAGGTCATCCATCACCATGGGGTGAGGTATCATCAATATGCTGAGATACCCAATTGTACATCTCTATTCCTGGCTAGTTAAGCAATATTGTGAACATTTTATTCAGTCTTCAGGCTGTCAGAATTGGGATGGGGAAGAACAGGCTTTAATTGAACCCTGACAAGGGTGAGTGGCTTTGGATTTTAAGGACACCTGGTTTTGGGACTACACCATCTTTGGTGCTGGATGAGGTTGCACTGTCCCAAAGAGATCCCGTGTATAGTATGGGGTCCTCCTGGACTCACAACTCCTGGTCAATGAGCAGGGGGTGGTCTTGGCTAAGAGGGCCTTTGCACAATATATTGCATGCAAATTGCACCTTTTATGAGGGTGAGGGGTCGTATTCAGGGGTCACTCATGCCTAGGCACCTCCCAGTTGCACTATGCAATACAGTCTACATGAGGTTGTCCTTTGAAAATACTTGAAAACTTCATGTGTGCAGTTATGCATGTTTCTGGTAGAACACTATACTTGTGATTTGCGAATTTGCAAGCGGCATTGATTATAATTGTTTTCTGGATTTCATTCCATCAGATACAGCAGACAGGGCATGTTCCAAGTTCCCTTGGCTAGTGGGCATTTTTTGCAGCAGTGACATATTGTGAGATCTTCTCCCCCTTGATGTGAGATTGGCCTCTTCACTGCTGAGCTTCCAATAGTCCCTTAACATTTGGTTATGCCAGCAAGCCTGAGGATCC
Organism: Pseudoxenodon macrops; assembly: GCA_032467955.1. Lineage (NCBI taxonomy): Eukaryota > Metazoa > Chordata > Lepidosauria > Squamata > Pseudoxenodontidae > Pseudoxenodon > Pseudoxenodon macrops. The sequence continues at coordinate 521,230 of JANHFT010009541.1, forward strand.
CAAGGAATGGGTGAACCTAATAGATGGTTTTATTATTATTTTAATCCCTTAATTGTTATTTCCTTGTTTGTTTTGTTTTTTATAGCTTTTAAACTTTTTTTATAATAATGATAAATAGTTTTAAGGATTTATTTACTGTTTAAACTGTATTCTACGCTACCCAGAGTCACTTCTGGTAAGATGAGTGGCTACATAAACTAGAAAAGTAAATAAAATAATTTTTTAACTTAGGCATTAAATATTTTTTCTCATTCTTTCTCCTTTTTTAGTGACTCTCAGAAGAATTGTTAATTGACATTGCATCTGTTCCATGAGCCTGAAATATTAATATTTCTATTAATAGTCTGAAAAATCTCAAATGCCATGTATTACGTGTGCACGCATGCATGCTCATACATCAAAATAAAGTGATAGACCACTAGTGAAGAATTGTACAGTAGACAGCAGTAGTTTGTAAGTTGGAAAAAGTATTTGAATGTATTAAAATTACCAGGATATGTTTTAAGATAGCCCTGCGCATGTGTAAATGTGGTCAAATTATTGCCAGAATATTGGTAAAGTTCTGCAGCCAGGACACATCTATTCAAGGAGGGGTTTCAGTAACACAGTAGTCAGGGAAAACTGTTATTGAGGCCAATTGTATCTTTAGCAGTAGTTTTAAATCAGTTAATTTCTTCATACTCTATTGTATTAGGAACCTTTAACAGCTTTTTGAAGTACTGCAAGAATGAGGCTCCTGCCATTTTCCAAACTGCACATTTCATTCTTGCAAGAGTTGGGAAAGACTAGAAGGTTTCTGAATGATTGCAAAAATGGGTCACAGCTTGGAGAGGTAATGGGATGTGTGACTAGGAAAATTGCGTGAAGCGGCACAGGTCAGTGGGGCATGGCAGAATCTGTGAAAGCACAGAGTGGCGGGGGAAAGGGTGTTGGTCTTACGTGAGATGCCTTTTCTCTGGGTGGTGGAGATAGCATTCACGAATGGGTTACCTCCATCTATCCTCACATTGGACTGAGTCTGCTAGCTTAACGGCACGCCTCCTTTGGTCGTACTCACTGTTTGTGACAAAGAGATCGCTGCTGACTGACGTGAAGCATTGAAGACGTTCCTATGGGCCCCAGGGTCGGACCGAAATCCGGATGGGGCTGGATGCTATCTCCACCACCCAAAGAAAAGGCGTCTCAGGTAAAACCAACACCTTTTCTCCATGGTGAGTGGAGATAGCATCCAGGAATGGGACATAACAAAGCTTGGCAGTCCTCATGGGTGGGTAGTCATCTGGTTCTGGGCCCTATCATCCGTGTGCACCCTCTGCAAGACACGTTGGCCGAATGTTGCTTCGACAGAGGCAAAGGTGTCAGGTTTGTAATGATGGATGAATGGATTCAAGGAAGACCAGGTAGCAGCTCTACAGACCTCCTCAATTGAGGCCTGGGTTGCCCATGCCGCAGATGTAGCTGCACTCCTGGTGGAGTGAGCTGTAATATGAGCGGGAGCAGGCAAGGACTGGACCTCATATGCTTTGGCAATACATGCCTTGAGCCATCTGCCTATGGTAGAGGGAGTAACCCTGTGGCCTAGAGTGCCCAGAAGAAAGTCAAAGGGCCCTATGGTCAGCACCGAAATGAGGCCTGGAATTTGAAGCTTTTAGGAATAGGTAGTAATCAGGAATGGGAACTCACAAATTCACGTCTAATCCTGAGATCGACTGAGTCTAAAAGCGGGGAGTACGACCAAATGAGGCGTGTTGTTAAGTTAGCAGACTCAGTCCAATGACAGGATAGATGGAGTTAACCCATTCCTGAATGCTATCTTCACTCACCATGGAGAACTGGGGCTTTTTACAAGGGTGCTTGTGTGATTAGCCATAGTATAGGGCAGTGATGGCGAACCTTTTTCCCGTTGCGTGCCAAAAATGGCTCCGGAGGGTAAAAAACGACCCAACACGCAAACCGTGATTCCGATTTGCCTGCTAGGCCGTTTTAAACCCTCCGGGGGCTTCAGGGGAGCGTCCTGAAGCCTCTTGGGCCTTCAGGGAAGTGTCCTGATGGCTCCGGAGGGTAAAAAACGGCCCAACATGCAAACCGGAAGTGATTCGGTCTCCAGGCAGAAAAGCAGAGTTACTATCCATTCCTGGATAATCTTCTCCTCCACTTTGGAGAATGCATGTGACGCTGCCATAGCAATGTCCTCAACTTTGCCCCTATTTTTAGGGCTGTATAGGTCAGCCATGAAAAACCAATCCTACTTTTTTAGGGGGTTGGAAACATGCTCTTTCTAATGAGAATGTTTTAACAGAGTTTCCAAAGGTCTTTTTTTGTAAAAGTGGGCTGAAAATACGCTATTTTTGGCATTTTTACAAAAAATGTCACCTTTATAATCAATTTGTGAATTATTGGAAAGCAGCAGGAGAATGAAATGTTATATTCAAAAGTCTTGTGTTGCTAAGTTATTACACATAAAGTTTCACATTTCTCATATCTTTCCTTCCAGAGATATAAAAAGCCAAACTTTACCCTTTTTTCGAACCATAGTAATTTTCGGCCAACTTTGCTCCAAATTATCTAGATGGAGATTGCTCATGAGAATGTTTTTATTATTTTGTTTAATAGAGCACAAAAAGTTGTACAAAATGGTCAAGTTTTGTTTCAACAAAATATTGCTGGAGATCTTATGTCTCAAAGTTGCTGAAACCTCAGAGTCAAAGTGTAGAAGGCTGTGGAATGTGGTCAAACAAATGACTATATCTCCGCAAGTATTGCATCAGCACACATAACACTTTACCAATGTTCATTGGGGACATGTGTGCATGTTCACACCAAATTTCATTGAAATACATGATGGTCAAGCAGGGCACTCTTGAAATCAGACCATTTGACATGGAATGACCCTGGTTGGTGGGGCTCTGAAGGTGTGTCTTTTCTGCTATAGTGCCCTCCACAACCCCACACTCCCGAACATTCTTCCTCTGGATATTAGGACGGACTCAATCTTACTGGCCTTTTATAAGGCTCTGTATATCTGTTTCTCAAGCCTGGATACATGAAAGGATCCATCTCCTGGATATATTAGTTTTTATTCCCTGTGTAATTTCCTTGGTTGCTATGGATTTTAGTTTTTGTATTTATTATTACTGGATACTTATTTTTCTAGAAAATTTTATTTTTTCCCTAGAAAACATGTAATATAAAATATTTCTCTGATGAAGCGCAATTGTTAGTGACTTCACAAACATATTCATTTAGTTTTTATGGCAACAATACAGATTTGCCACTGAATTCTTTTGTACTTTTTAAAAACTTACACTTGAATATTGCCTTGAAATTTCCTAATGTTCTCCCATCCAGGTACAGTTATTACTGAGTCAATTTATTCCCAGCTTTTTAGCTAAGAGCTGCTACCTAGTTTGGAAAAATAATAATAATATTGTTCTAATTTAATTAGAATATCCTTGGTTCCTTTTCTTTTATGAATAATAGTAACTATTCTAACTCCTAAGCACTACTAGAGATTGACAATGCATTGTATGCAGTCATATATGTCTGCTTGAAATGTCAGTAATTATATACTTCTATGCTTAAGAAGTAGAGTCTGAGTTAATTGAAGCTTCCGTGGAATAGATTTCCAAGCATGGGAATATGCCCTATTAACACAAAAAGATTTATAGCAGGATTGAAAAGAAAAACAGCGGTAAATATACCATATTATTCTAGGTGTTGGACAGATAGAAACATCAGATCTGTAGACTTTTATTTCTCTACATTCTAATCACTATTTCATTGTACCATTGAAAGTCAAGTAATGTTCCAAGCTAGAATGACATAATGTTTCTGCATTATTTAGAAAATACTGTCTAGCAAGACAGGAGAGCAAGGAAAATAGCAACTCTAAATACATCCGCATGTTGATGTTGTATAGGTTTATTTATTCAAATATTAGTTTGTAAAAATAATGTAAAAAATTACTGTACTAATGCTACTTAATTGAAATTTCTTATATATGTACAAACAGGAAACCTCGACCTGTGTCTCAACTGGTTGCACAACAAGTTACCCAGCAATTTGTGTCCCCTACACAATCAAAAAAAGAAAAAAAAGACAAAGTAGAAAAAGAAAAAAGTGAAAAAGAAACTACTACCAAAAAGAACAGTCATAAGAAAACCAGGTAAAATTTATGGTGTTTGGGGTTGTTCAAAATACATAAATAAATATTAAATTGTTATCTTGTAAAATTCTTAGAAAATGGTAATAAAAGCCAAATATGTTGATCAAACACAGAAAATAAATAAAATGTGTGAAATCAAAAAGGAGATCTGTAAACTTTCCCGTATTGTCTATCCCTGTGGTTTTTAAATTGCAATGTTACACAGGGACACTGCAGGATATTTTGTATTTTCAGGGAAAACATACAATACTCAAGATCTATCAAATACTGCAGAAACTACTATCTAAAGTTAGGTCAGGGTTCTGGCCTAGAGGTGTCATGAAACCTACTGAGGCACTAAGTGCTCCATGAACCAAAAATCTGGGAACCTATGGACTATACTAAATAAGATTATATTTATGCCTATCTGAAACTCAACTCAGTATGTATATTTATGTGTGTAAATGTTAGATATCACTTTCTTTGAGCTTCCAGACAGGTTTTAAGCAAGCACAAGCCCAAAAATTCTTCATAGCCATGGTTTTCCTTTAAATTACTACAGGCTGCCTATTACAAGGGTTGTTTCTTGCACCTGCCTAGCTCTTATTTTGTGAGGCCAAATTGAGGTTAGCCAGTGTGCAATCCAGACTATTTCATATTTTTTTAAATACGAAATAGTCCCAGGGCTCATATTTCATACGAAATATGAGCCCTGGGACTTCTACTCATGAGACCATCAAGTGCAACATATCTTGCTTTACTAGGCAGCTGAGCAGCATCAGGGCTTGGGTTTTGGAAATCTCTTTTCTGCTATCTCTTCAAGTGAGGGAATTGCCTAAGGGGGTTTGCCCCTCCCCCATAGAATTAGCAGGGAGTTACCACATGTGCTTTAGTGCCACAGAGCAAAAATCAAGCTTTGTGTGGAGGTAGGTAAAGGAAATAAAATTCGATCTGATTCTGAATGTGGTTTCTTCCCCCTCCCCCCACTTTCTCTGTGTAGCTGCTTCTACAATACAGAAAATACAGACATTTTGGATAAATTTCCCTCCTACCAGACATCTAAGGTGTTCAGAACATGCTGTGCCAACCACTCTCAAATACAATCCTTACATGAATACATTAAACTGATTACAACATAAATGAGACAAGAAAACCTTACAATGAATTTCCACCCTTCCTCATAGTCTTTCCAGCTGTTTTCTGGGGATTGAAAATAGCCTTTGGGTCTTTACTTGTCCATCTCAGGGTCCTTTCTTTCATGTCTGCTGGATGGCATGCTTGTTGATAAGGCTGGTCACAGAAGTTCAAAGTCTCTCGCCTATGGGCGGCCGTGGCGGCGTTGCCTGCAGCCGGTTACCGGCAGTCCGTGACCGAGGAGGGCTGCAGGAAAGAGGCGTTGGGCAACTGCTTGAAGAAGTGTCGGAGGCTGGTTAAGTCCCGGCTGAGTTGCTCAATCTTCTTATGCAGCCTGTCGTTCTCGGCGGAGAGCTCGACCAGTTTCTGCTGCGTATCTTGGTTGCGGCGCTTCGCTTTGTCGCGGCTTTTGCGCACCGCAATGTTGTTGCGCTCCCGCCGCTGCCGGTACTCCGGGCTGAACCTGTCCACGCCCTTTTTGCCCGACCGCTCTTTGGACCCCGACGACGACGAAGCCGAAGAGCGGCTGCTATAGCTGGACGGCGAGGCGCTGCCCGGAGGTTCTGGGGAGGTGGGCGGCGTGGGCTGCCCGCTCAAGTTGACAATGGTTTGGGCGCAAGCAGCAATCTGGGAGGGCAAGAGCGAGCCCGACGCCTCGTCGCCCCAGTCTGGCTCTTGCTTGAAGGCGCCCCGGAGAGGGCCGGGGAGGACGCTGGCGTGCAGCAGGCTGGCCAAGGCGCTCCCTCCGGAGGGTGGCGGCGGCGCTTGTGGCGGCGGCAGGTAATCCCCGTAGCCCCCGCTGCGCTCGCCGCCCTTGTGGTTGCTGTTGAAGAGGTCGGCGAAGAGCTCGTCGTTGCACAGCTCCAAGTTCGGCACGGCCGCCATGGAGTCAATATAGGAGCTGAAGTCGATGGCGCTCTCGTCCTCGTACATGGCCGGCGCGGCGGCACTCAGTTCCGCCAGGTCGCGGCTGCCGCTGCCCGGTGCTGAGCACATCCCCCCGGACTCCTCGCTCGCCTGGGCGACACTCACGCTGCTCGCCTTGCAGGAAGGACTCAGGACGCCGCTGCCTTCACCCGCCTTGGCGTCGTAGAAATTGGCGGGCTCCAGAGACCAGGTTCTGTAGCAGGACAGCGAGTCCAAGGGGTCCAGGGTGGCGGCGCTCATTGCAGGCTCTCGGGTCGGCGGGGTAAGCGAGAATTCAGAGGGAAGGTGAGAAGCTTAACTGGCCGTCGGTGCGGCTCGTTCCTTCACCCGTGGGCTCCCCGGACCTTTCTCGCCCCCCGATGTCACTCTGGGCTTTTGGCGCCTTGGGACTGGCAAGCTGGGCTCCCGACGCTTGAGAGCCCGAGATCGCACACGTGCGTTTGAAAAGGAAAACCTGGCGGCGAGGTGCCGCCACGGCCCTTTATATCGACATCGCTTCTCGGACCCCACCTCCTTGCCCTTTCTGACGGCGGAGGGTGTGTCTGGAGAAGTCCCGGGAGGTGGAGGCAGCGGCTCTGGCTCTGGGCGCCTCTCGGCCTCGCTGCCAACGGGGCGGTTGGAGGAGAGGCAGCTGCTGGGATTGGCCTGCAAAACCCGGACCTCCCCTGCTGCTTTGCCACCTTTGATCGGGGCCGGGAAGCCAACCTAGGAGCGGCCTTTAGCCCCCCCCCCTCCTCCTCCTCCCTTTCGGGAGATAAAGACTAAGGTCGCTCGAGGGGCCAGGACGGAGGCTCTGCTCAGATGGCAGCCGCCTTGCCTTGACTCAAGCCGTGGGGGGCAAAGGGCAGCTCTCTGGCCCGTCACTCTCGGCTGGTTCCGGACTTAAAAGGGGTTTCTGGCCTGAGGCAGCGAAGCAACCGGGAAAGGAAGCCCGTCCTAAGAACAACCCGGCCCACTCAGTATAATTTGGAGAGAGACCCTCCGCCCCGATGTTACCTGGGTTGGCAATACGCCACCCAACTCGCTCCCAAAGCACGGAGCCTTTCGTCCACCTAATCATCCGCGCGTGGGGGGTGGGGGTGAGAAATGGAGCGGAAGTCGTGAAAAGCCCCAT
>JANHFT010009542.1:48304-69622 GCA_032467955.1 Pseudoxenodon macrops
CCCAGGAGGACATGTGCGTTTAAGGGCAAAGAGATCTTATACTGGCACGATGGGTGGACAAGTCAGGCACGTTCCTCCAATTCTACTTTCCAGGACAGGAGGGGGGAGGGAAATGCATGACAAGCTTCCCTAGAAAATGGGACCAAGTGCCATCATTGTGACTGAATTACCTCCTTTTCGTTTTTTCCTGGTTGTGGTCCGAGGAGTTAATGGTCTCTGGTACACAGCTGTACTCAGACCCGCTGCAACTGCCTCAATTGCTTCGTCAAGAAAGGAAGACATAAAGTACCTTGGTACATGCTAAAATCAAGACAAATGTTTATGATTACTGACTGAAGCTAACTAATGCTAAATTCATAAATCTTCAAAAGATGTAAGAGAAAACTTTTCCCGTCTAACTTTTCTTCCAAATTATGTCATCTCTTTGTTACCAGCAGGTGTTTCCCTCTCAATCACTTCAAAGTCCTTCAGCCCAGGAAACCGTAAATTTGTTTCTACCATAAATTATTAGTAAAGCAAATAAATGTTGAACCAGGTCAATGCATCCATCATTCCATTAGGAAACACAAGTGAACATAATGTCCTCTTCACACAATGTTTATGTGAAAACTATCAATTTTAAGCATTTCTTGCTCATTGATCTGCAGGAAGAAGATATAAGCCCCAGGCAAACAGTCTCTATTTCTACAATTTAACCAAAGTTACCTTTAGGCCATGGATGTACTTTTGCCATTTTAAAGTGTTGTGAGTTTCATTCATTTTAGAAGTGGAGCAGCTCTGGATGTTTATGTAGTACTGCACGCACACGCACACACACACACACGGTTCTCAATGTACGGACTGTTCACATAGCATTCAAAGTTATAATGTGATCACATTTTGGGCGCTCAACAACTGGCCCACATTTATAGCTGTTTGTATTATTCTGTAGTCATGAGACCACAATTTATGGGTTGTTTTTTTTTACTGGTAACTGGCTTCCAGAAAAAAATGCTGCAGACAACAGATTCACTTAATGAATCTGATTTATTTAACAATCATGGCAAAAGAAGGTTAAAAAATCAGACACAATTATGTGGTGACCTGCACTATGACCCACACAACAGGCTCAATTACAGCTGTTTGTTGAGTGTACACGCCTACATACATTTAAATGAAATTATATATTTAGAAATATATTTAAATATTGAATGTCTACAATAACACAAAATACAGGTAGTCCTCAACTTACAACAGTTCACTTAATGACCATTCAAAGTTGCAATGGCACTGAAAAAAGTGACTTGTGACCAGTTTTCAGACTTATGACCATTGCAGCATCTCCATGGTTATGTGATTTATATTCAGATGCTTGGCAACTGGTTTACATTTACGACAATTGTAGTGTCCCGGGGTCATTGTGACCTTCTCACAAGCAAAGTCAGTGGAGAAACCAGATTCACTTAACAACAGTATTACTAACTTAACAACTGCAGTGATTCACTTAACAAATGTGGCAAGAAAATTTGTAAAATGAGACAAACTCAACAAATGTTTCCCTTAGCAACATAGTTTGGGCTCAAATGTGGTCATAAATCGAGGATTACCTGTATATATTACCTTAGTCCTGCAAAGTTATAGTCAGCCTAGGAGCTTCAAGATTCTTGTAAAATCTATCCCATTCTAAAAGTACTTTAGAATATAAGGACAAAAAATTACCAAACAAAATTAGTGGAATGATTTTATATGTTTTTTTTTAATATGTTTTCTATACAAATCTACAGAACCAGATGAGTACTGAATACCAACAGTGTGTGTATGTGTGTGTGTATACACGTTAAACTTGTACTTAAATCACTGGGACCATGAACTGTTACCAGAAATCTTCACACTTTTGATTTACATGCCAGAAATTATTGCAAGGATGCACCCCGTTACTTTCCTATGGGCAAACAGTGCTACTCTGCGTACACTTGGTCATTTACGGGATAGTTGTCTGAAGTCTATATCATTCCGTCAGATTAAACTGTACCTGAATTCTCTGCGCAGTTGTTATCCTATTTCGGTTCACGGTGGCCCGCACGCGCTCACTTTGGCGTGTTCTAGCAATAGCTCGTGTCCGGGCACTGGGACGCAGTCGACTGGTGGTAGGGATTACATCAGCGATGAGTAAAGCAACCTCCTCTTCGCTCACCTGATCTGTTTCTTAAAAGAAGATCTGTGTCAGTTTTCAGCTATAATTCAACCATCACTTCAGCACCTTTCCAGAGACCAAGTGCTACATAGTTCACAAATAAATGAGATGATATATAGATATTTAGATTAACAATTTATGTATGCAAGACATTCAACCACTCTGAAAACTTTGTCTATGTCTTAGCAACAACATTTGGTTACTGAATAATAGCACTATGTAGAATAAATCTTTTCACAAGATTTTTCATTGCAAGTATGCCTCTATAAGATTACAGTAACATTAAAATTAAATTCCAGTATGTTTTCTAATGGTAAAAAAAGTCCTAATTTCTGCCATTCAAACTAAAAATATGTTATAAAGAAAATACTTGCCAGCCTCAGCAGGCATAGCATTTGCAGGTGCACATGGTGGACAGAACCATTCATCTACAGGTACCTCGCTTAAAGGTGGATTAAGGCATTCCATATGGTAACTAAAGAAAGAGTATACAAGGGATTCTTACAAAACTGTAAAGATAGAAGAAAACACCAGGCCCTTTTGCCTATTATGCAGACTAATCCTGCATACAGAGAGTCATGTACATGCACAATTTCCTATCCTAACCACACCGAGACATTCATTGATATGGAGTTAACAAATATTCCTAGAGCTAACAAAATTCCAAAGATCTTAGAAACCAGAAAAAGTTGTATGTTCCAATTAGAGTTATCATTTACTTAAAATGTAACATTTATAAGGCATGTTAACTAGGAGCGGTGCCAGGGAGAGAGATAAAATATATTTTGAAATTCTCTGCTTGAGGGTACCTCTTTAGATATTCATAACTTCTAACTGCAGAGTAAAACAAGAAAGCTCACTGTGGCCGCACCCTGTCCATCTATGAACAACCCATCTTTTGTCAAAAGATCTAATAGAAAAACTATAATTGTAGGCAAGTAAGTACAAAGTGCCCTATCATCAGACAACATAGTGCAAGTGTGAAGCTTTATAACCAGATTCACCTGAAAGCAATTACATTTCTGCCTAAGGTTTCCAGTGATACAGCAAAGTATCCTTGTCACTCTTCAAACATACAAATTATGAATGACGGGAAAAATCTAAAGGAGATGCCTGGTCAGGTATGTCAGTAAAAATGTAATATTGTCTATATTGAAAACAAACTAATACCCTCAAGTGGAATCCTAATCTCAAGAAGCATTTGACAAATGTTACAATCAAGGACTCTTTACCCTGCATCACATCCGTCACAAAGTAGCAAGCGATCTTCTCTGTCGCTTCTACCACACACTTCACAAAAGGTGGGATCTTCCTCCAGACCATCTTCCTGAGATTTTGCATTCTCAACAGGTATCTAAAGAAAACATTTAAAGGAAATTTTGCGTTGTTCACAGTAAAACAAGTACAGTTCCTGTAGCCACAACTCATCTTTGTCAAATTCTGTCCAAACATGAGCTTTTTGTATGTTCTTTCATCATGATGTCAGGTTTAAGGAGAGGTGTCGCCACATTATAAAGTTAATTTTATTCCATTTTATATGGATCTTTTTTTTCTTCAAGAGTGCCCAAAGAGTAACATTTAAAAAATTAAACCTAAAGCATTTTCAGTTTAAATATCAGAGTTTCCAAATGATACTTAGTGTTCTTTCTACATATTCTTACTTGTTGCTTGTTTCTATTTCATGAATGGGTCAATAAAGTAAATTAAACAAGGAGCAGTAAGATATTTATTGTATGTATATTTCAAAAGAACTTCAAAAACAGCACTGTAAGAATATATATATATATTCCAAAAGAATGTTTTCAATCTCAGAAAATACTCATTAAACTTTATTCTGAAGCATAGCCCATTTTACTTAACAGGAATTATGCTCAAGAAGGCATGGGTTTGTGGCTAGTTGAAAACAACACTAACACTAGTTGAAAACAACACTATTGCTAGCAGTGCAATAATACAGCAATATATAGCAATTCATCTGGTAAATTCATAGAAAGTGAAAATCTCTTTCACTATTACCTTTTATGGAATGTGATTTAGCATTCATTATTTCCTTTACTATCTGATTAATAATGCTTTATTAATATTTCTGTTGCAGTAGAAGCCACAATGTTCTTTACTAGAACAATTTTCTCCCGAAAGGCCATAAGAGAAAGTATGTGCAAAATGAACATGCATAATATCCACCGTTCACAAAAAAAACACTTGCACATAAGTAGCTCATGCAAATGGGGAAAAACAATTCATAAAAATAGAAAATCATATACCCCAAAAAATATCATTATAAACTGGTAAATACTATCAACTGTGTTATTTCAGAAAGATTAAATCCAGAAAAAGCACACACATGAACTATGAGTTGATTAGAAATAAGAAAGCAGATACAGAAAACGCTCTTTATGTTTTTTGCTACTTTTAAGAAAACAAAATACCTACTTTCTTCAAAATTTCTCCATCAAAGCGCACACGAACACAAATAGATTTAAAAATGATCCGATCCACAGGACAAGAGTTGGCATTCTGTAAAAAACAGGGGGGAGAGGGGAGGGGGGAGGGGAAGGGACAGTTTTACAAATTTCAAAAGCATCTCCATTTTTAAATAAACATTCATAGTTGTTCAACTGGTTAAGGTGAACTGATTTAAGTTCTTACTGATTGTATAGCTGAGGACCTGCCTTAAAAATCTGACATATTTCTATTTTCATAGCTTAACAAGTCTGAACTGAAATAATTTTATGTACGTTGTCAGTATTTGTTTCATTACTATAACATCTGACTTTAAATTTCTCAGTTCTAACTAGAGAACACTAAAATATTTTAAGAGCAGACAGTAATTATTAACTGTAAGAATTGAAAAAGAATAATAATTAAAATAATCCGAGTCCACGTATATACAAATTAGCTTTCTGGGGGAACTTTAATCAATCTTTAATGATTATTTGCTACCAACCAAATATGACCTGTAAAAAGACACATTATGAAACAGCCACAATGCTCACAAATTAGCATCAACTCTAGCATAATTTTATCAATTAAATGAGTTCTTACTTTAGACCATTCAACTATACAATCCAAGCAGAAATAATGGGCACAATTCTCAGGTGTTCCAACTGCCTGATCTCTGAATGTATTGAGACATATTGGACAGTTTTCAGCATCTTCATCAGTAGAAGAATTAATTTCTCCATTAAGTTGAGGCTTTGTTTTAATAGAATATTCTGGTTGCTCAGAAGTCATTTCCATGTCATCTTCTGCCTCCTCCTCTTCAGTATCTGACGGAAAAAGAAAAAAAAACAATAGTCTCATGCATACATATCACCAAACCTGTTCTGGAAGGCTGGAAAATTATTTTATTTGGAACATGAGAGAGTAGAAAAGAGTAAGGCGGCTTATGCAACAGTTGAAAACTATCTGTGTAATCCATTGTCATTGGTGACCCAGACTTACTAGCAAGAAATGCACAAATCAAGTATAGCTGAATCAGGTTTAACATTTATATCTCCTCCCAAATTCTGATTGCCAGTAACAAAGATTAAAGCATGCATGTGTATTCAATGCCTGGATGGCCACCTGCAATACTATGAATGACTAGCAACCAACCAAAACAGTTATAAGAGCAATGTGCTTGTCTACAGTTCAATTATTATAGTGATTTGATGCAAATTAGGCAAGTTAGCAACAACTCTTATTTAAAGTAGCATTAAAAACAGCTCACTTATTGAATGCAAAACTTAAACTTTAATTAATATTACTGAAAGAGTTGCTATAATCACCTTCTAGATCTTCATCTTCACTTTCTTCATTCTCTTCGTCTCCATCTTCATCAGTATCACCTTCATCCTCACTTCCTGTGTCATCAGACTCTCCACTATTTCCATCGCTGCTTTCTTTTGAAAAACAGAGTAAAGAAAACCAAGAAAGGACATTATCGACTAGACTGCAAAGTCGTAAATAAGGCTTTGACTGAATTCTACCTGGAGAAGGGTGTTAGCAGCCAAATGGAGAATCTGGAGTAAGGATCTCAGAAATTAAGATTGTACAGCTTCTAAGGCTCCACCTGATGTCCTTGAAAATGCAACATTGTGTGCCATATAACAAAACACTTAGCACTCTGGGTTCAAAAAGTTTAATTGCTGCGGGCACATCGTTGCTACCCTTGTGGGTTGAATATCTAAGGATTGCATTAAGTGCTGATTGGGATCACAAAGAAAGGTTTGAAGAGGGAAGCTTCCTGGGAAAATAACTGGAAATAGATGGCAAGACATTTGAAACCTTTGATCTCCTCAGTTTGACCATTATTGATCCTCCAGGTAGTTTGGTGAATACAAGGACCTTAACTTTCACATGGTTGATTTCTAGCATTTCAGATTGGCAGTAGGATGCTAGAGCCCAAAGGCTTTGTTGCAGCTTTACTTGGGAAACTGACAAATGTTTCAGCAGCATAGGCATATAGCAGAATGGAGATTGGTTTATTGGTCAGAGCAGAGGGGTGAACTTTGGTTTTAGTAAGGGCTTGAACAAAATCAATAATGCATAAATTAAATAATAGAGGGGCCAGGACACATCCCTGTTTACTCCCTTAGAAGTTGGAATAGGGTCGGTCAATTCTCCTTTTGAATATTGGACCTGCACTGTAGTCCATTCATGCAAGATCATAATTGGTTGCAGGAGCCACTGGGCAATGGAGATTATGCTGCTACTTTTTGCCACAACCTCTCTCATGAAATGAATGTAAAGAATGAAAAAAATGTCAATGAAAGTAACATAGAACCTCCAGGAAGGCCAATATACTTTGCAGAGCAACACACTAAACTGCAATAGGAACACTTTATCTAAAAGTGACTTGCTGCACTGTTAAGATCCTTTTTTCGACCAGTAAATCAGCAAGCTTATAAAAAAGAAGTTTAGAATATAATTGGCTAATTATACATAGTAAGCTGATAGAATGGTGATTAGATTGGCTTTGTTGTCCTTTTGGTAAGGTATTACAATTAATTAATTAAGAGCCAGTTTGATGTAATGGTTAAGGCACAAGGCTAGAAAATAAAGGGCTGTGAGTTCTAGACATGCCTTTGGCACAAAGCCAACTGGGTGACCTTGGGCCTCTCACTTTAAGCCCTCGGAAGGAAGAAATGGCAAACCACTTCTGAAAATCAGGCCAAGAACTGCAGGGACCTATCCAGGCAGTCTCTGAAAAGTAGTCATGACCGAATGGGCAAAAATAAAAGAATCTGTCCATTTTTGGGAGATCTGCAGAGAAATGTGGATGTTAGTGAATAGAGGGGTCAAAACAGCAGTCCACCAATTAGGGTTTTCTTTCAGCACTTGTGGGAAGATGGAAGTCCCTTCCAGTAATTTTACCACTTTGCATCCAGATTGGATGCCAAGTTAGGAGAGTGCTAGAGATTATTGGATGTATATCATAATTTCTGGCTGTGGTCTGGAACTGCACACAATAGTGAGCATCCCATGTCTCATGTGTTATTAGATTACTCATTCTAGTCTTGGAGCTGGATAGAAACCAGGAAGTAGAACAGGATATCATTTTTAAGATTGAGTGAATCGGTGTGTCCCACTTTGTCAGTTGACGTATTCGTTTCTTTTTACAGAGAACCTTATATTTCTGTTTCTGTGAATATATTTTTTTCGGGAGTGGGATCATTACTATCTATAGCAGCTAACCATCAAATTTAATTTCTCCATTTTAAAGATTCAGCTTCTGGACACTCAAAGGGACAGCTCACTTTCTGGGAAGGGAAAGGAACCAGGCTGTTTGATATGCTAATCATTAGCAATCTGATCACCTGCCACATAAATTTTGCAACCACCACCTACCACTACAAGAGTTTTTTTTAATCCTTTCTTTAAAAGTTAAAAACGTTGACCCTAAATGACTCAGAAATTTCAATTGAGATATTTTTCTGATCCTAGCGGTCACATATGCTACAAAATTAAGGTCTGTACTGAATTCATGCATTCATTCAGAGATGTTGAGCGGAAACAGATTATAATTGAAGAAAATGTAACATAGACCATTTTTAATAAATTTCCAAGATATTATTAGATCAATGCAGAAATATGTAACATTTACTTTTGAGCCAACATGAAGGAGCCACACTAAATTGCTCAGGCTCCGGTCTGACCAAGAATGTGTTTATGTCAATACCTTAGAGACTTAACCCATAAAGCTGCTAAGGCCTAGAGTAAAAGAATAGACAAGAATCCTACAGTATGAATTTCATACTGTAAATTGCTCCTTGACCTCTTAAACATTTACAAGACCCCATATAAAAAAAAACTTTCCATGGTCAGTCTGATATAAAGGAATGGATAATAAGTCTTTTTTTAAAATGCTGCATTCCTTTGTGGGTAATCTCTGGGAACTCAAAGATATGGGTGGGTGGAACTAGTTACGGTAAGTCTTAACAGAACTACAACTTTCTTTCACCTAGCAGGGTACCAGAAAAGAGAGAGCTTGCTCTCACCATAGATCTGAATTGATCACTTAACAGAGGGTTTTGAAAACTGAAGCAAGAGCATCAAAGCTCCTCATTCTATTGTGAAAAGAAAACAAAAAAATTCTCGGGATATTTTTTTTCCTGTAGGAATTCTTAGCTCCTTAATGCCAGCCGAGCATTAAACTGAATAGGAGTTAAAGCCATGTCTATGTTTGAATGTTTACAACTATGGAGCCAAGGAATTATCAAAACCACTAGGAGATATTTTATTGTAAATACTAGTTGATTAAAGACCAGAAAGTTGGAATGCACACAGAGTAATTTCATTTACCTGCATCACTAAAGAGCAGTGCATTTGTTCTTTTAACTTTGCCTACTGCAGCATTCTTGTTTATGAGTTCATCCTGGCTGTCTTCATCCATTGCGGGGCATTTGGAACTGGCTTCCTACAAGCATAAAGCAGAATGAAATTATTTGTAAAAACAAAACAAAAAAACAACCTGATGTGGCCCTCAATGAAATAGAGTTTGATACCCCTGCTGTAGAGCAATGATTAGGGTGGTGAACTGAAATCAGGGAGATCCATATTCTAGTTCAGGGGTCCCAATCTCTGGGCCGTGACCTACTACTGGGCCATGGCCTATTCAGAACTGGGCTGAGTGAGTGGTGAGCTGGCGCATGTGCGTGCGGCTTGACTTGTACAAGTAGTGGATCGGCATTGTATTCTCACATGCACACACCGGCCCACCACTTGCACAGACTGATTCCCCTCTCCCCCCTGCAGCTGGGCCACCAAGCCGCAAAGGTTAGGGACCACTGCTGTAGTTCGTCCTCAGAAGCTCATTTGGTGCCTTTGGACAATTGTGAAGAAAAATACAAAGAATGAATAATATGCCTGCTACCTTAAATGAAAGGCAGAATATAAATCTAGCAAATGTTATAAACAATATTTCTCCTTATTTCTAATCTATTTAACAGCAATTATAGCTATACATACAAAAATTAAAATGCATGGCTGCTGCGGAAGTATTTCAGCCAATTATACTCATACAGCCAGGATTTGGGTCCCTTCACATATTTGAGGCCCATGGCCCAGACACATTCTTTTCTATTGAAAAATAATCCTTAAAAGCAACAACGAACATACATCAAGCATTACAATTATATACATCAGTCATAGTTCTTCTGGTGCTATCTGTATCCTATCTATAAGTGTCCTTAACAAACAGAAATAAACAAGGTTATGTTAACAATTGAATGGATGATAGTTCAAAATATAGCAAAGAGGCAAATGAACCCAACAATAAGATTTTCTGTTTCAGTTCTATAGTTACATCGCCAGGTTATAATAGCCAAATTTTCAAAAATATGTTGAATGAAAATTAAAAACTGAACCCTCTTCAGTTCTAATACATAAATACATACTATTTCAGAATTTCCTTGTAAACAAAGGTTTTGCATGACTTTACCAACTTTGCTGAACAAAAGCAAGGCATGTATGTGTGTGTGTGTGTATATGTATACATACACACACACATACATTCACACACACACATACATATATACAAAGTAGTTTCTAACTGCTGATTTGAAAAGCATACATTCATATGTCCATATTAGATTCTTACTCACATTATGCAGGAATCAGTTTAATGAAATATTGTCGGAAAAGATATGCCTGCAAATACAATACTAATACACTACAATGCTGGAAGGA
This sequence comes from Pseudoxenodon macrops, assembly GCA_032467955.1. NCBI lineage: Eukaryota > Metazoa > Chordata > Lepidosauria > Squamata > Pseudoxenodontidae > Pseudoxenodon > Pseudoxenodon macrops. Next base: position 58,650 of record JANHFT010009542.1, read on the forward strand.
TTTTACATGAAAACTTCAGGTGATTAAATTTTTTGTATACAGTATGTGCAAGGCAGAAAAATTAATAAAGTGCATGCTAAGAAACAGCATGCCGCAATCAATTCATCTAAACCCATATTAATCAGGGGATATTTGTTGCTTATCTGTTGGTGTTCTCATTTATCTGGAAGTCCTATTGAGCATAATGGGGATTATACAAGGTGTACACACACACATGTAAGAATCTACTCATAATATACTTCCAGATAATTATATACATTAGAATTTTGTTTCTGAATTTAGACTATGCAATATTATTTTTACAATCTGGTGTTCTTGCTGATTAAATAATATTTTAACATCTTCCTCTGACATACTCCCTTCCTGCTACACTGGAAGCTTTAGTCATTACTGGTTTTGTCCTGACCTAAAAAGGTAAAGGTTCCCCTCATACATATGTGTTAGTCCTACTCAAACCAATCTCCATATTTAAATCTTTATTAAAGAACCTCAGTCCAAAATTATATGTAATTATACTGAATCTGTTTGGTATATGGAGCAGAAACATTTCCTCTATTCTCAGTGTTGGTGCTGATCATTAAAGCCCTGAGTGACCATTCAGGGGACATCTCTTTCCCACATGGGCTTGCCTAGGCCAGGGGTCAGCAACCTTAAACACTCAGAGAGCCATTTGGACACAGAAAAGAAAACACCGGGAGCCACAAAACTCTTCCCATGCCTGACTATTTCCTGAGCGGCCACAAAACTAGGAATATATAGTTGAATTAAAGATTCTGTTTTCTTCTGAAACTTTTCTTTTCTTGGATTTATCCATGGTTGGCCTATTGGGGGTGGGTGGGTCGAAAAGCTTAATAAATTGTGCATCGGTGGGTGTTGCACATTGGCAGCTGTGACGCATATTTTGAGCGACAGGGAACCGCAGCAGAGGGATGAAAGCGCCACATGCGGCTCCAGAGCTGCAGGTTGCTGACCCCTGGCCTAAGCTCTCCAACCATCCCCAGAAACCCTCAAGCAAACCCTCCTTGCCAAGCGAAGCTAAAAGGCATTTTCCAGGAATAGAAGCTTCAAGACCTTCCCAGCCACACTGCCCTTCCTACTTTTAACACCTTTTCCTGCCCCAAACTGAGACGTTTGGTATTTTTCAAGGCGTTTTTTTTATTAACCGCAAGCTGTGACTTTTGTATCTCTGCCCCTTCTTTCTTTATTTTTTTTCCCCCCTACCATTTCTTGTCAGCGGCCTTGGGAGCGTTTTTAAGATAAATAATAAGTGCGCACGTTTCACACACTCGACTAAGGAAGGAGCGAACAAGCCGCTCCATCGTTTTCAGCCCGGTCTTTTTCATTAAGAGTTTCGTGGCATTGAGTGGCCTTTTACATCCAGGAGAAAACCACGCAGAGCACAAGCGCTGCGGCCACGTCATTAAGGGCGAGACGAAAACATTGCCCAAGAGGGAAACGCGGAGGGGAAAGGGGGGAGGCGGGCAGTCGCCCAAGTCCCAGACCACACCGGGCTCAGAAACACGAGTGGCAACACAACAACAAGGAAAGGGATGTAGTCGCAGATTCAACCCCACCACCACCACCACCCCTATAGCTTCTTTCTGGGCCCGCAGATTGCAACGTCGCAAGGCTCCAAGCCCGTCGCCGGTTGTAGATCAAAAGCGCCTCCGTAGGGACCTGCTCGCATCTTTAATTTCGGGGCCGCCTGGCTGCTTCCCCTCCAGGGCAGCTTGGAGGGTCGCCTCCGGGAGGGAGGGAGGGGGGGTGTCACTAATGCAGCACTACCCGGACGGCCGACTTCCACCACTCACCTGCCAGGAGGCGACCCCGCGGGATAATGTCGAAAAGCGGACGGAGGGTGCGCAGAGGCGGCTGTTACCGTTACTACCGTTTGTATACGAAAATCCCGGAAGGAACCGAAGCGACGCGGAGCTGGGCCTCCTCGAAGGCCAAAAAAAAAAAACGCCTCCAATTGCTGCGCTGAGCCGGAAGAGGATGGAATCTCTTCCGGGTAACGTTACTTAATCCGCCAGCTGCGAGGAAGAGAAAGTATAGGACTCTTCCATTTGTTTCGCGGGGGGGGGGAGTGGATCGTGATAAAAAGCATGGATCGTGGTTCGGCCTGCACCAATTCCGAAGGAAGATTCGCGTTAAAGCTGCACTTTCGAATCTGCTCCCGCCGCAGGTGGCTCAGGATGCGATGTCGGCGTGAAGTTGGCCATAAGGGCACCCATAGGATTGCTGCCGTGGCGTTTGCCAAATTGCTTTATTCTCAATCTTCCCTGGTTTATTAACGTTTTACTGTAACTGGCAGCTACTGCTGCCAAGCAAGTCTTCAGCGATCTTTTTAACTGGAGGCATCACCTTTGGCTTCTGATATGGATAGCTGTGTTTTGTGTACTCTAAAACGAAGCGCGATTTCTTTCCGTGGACTCTGCACATTATTCGGGGCGCTTTATTTTTTGTCCAGCTGCAAAGGCGAACTCGCATTCCGATCCTTCGGACAGCCCGGTTTTGTGCATACTTACTTAAGAAATAAGTCAATGTGATACATACAGATTATTTAGTTTGAGCAACACAAACTTTCACGCAAAGGTCGAAAATCCCTCTTAAAAGTTACAAGAAAATAACATAAAAGCCTAGTAATGATTTCGATAGAAAGTTAAAACGTGCCGATTTTCAAATGAGTATTAAGATTCTAGGTAATATATTTTTGCATAGTCCGTGATTTAACCAACGTTTGTGGAATAAAATACAATTGGTTGGTTTTAAATACCACTACTGTATGCTCTTAAATCGGCTTGTGTAAACCCAGTTCTTACAAAGCATGATTAATAAACTAATAGTCGAGTTCACCCAACAAACTCAGTAAAAAGCAAGCAAGCTCCAATAATGGTTTAGTCAGGCGCATATCTGGATGAATTAATTGGAAAAAGGAAGACTTAAATCAGTCCAAAGGCACTGAGTTCAGGACAAGAGGATGGAGTACCTTGGGATTCTTTAAAGTAGTTAAAGTGAGGGGTTCATTGTTCTGCTAAATGTTAAAACACAAACGTTAGTCTTCCTTAATTAACATTACTAGCTAGTTAGTAGTCAATGAGTCAAATAAAGTTGCCACGTAAGATGCCACTGGACCTTCTCTTAGTTTAAGGGCTCCCTCGCGTTGTGTCCTGTGAACGTCTGAACGTTTTCCTCCAATAGAAGAAACGCGCAAGCCTTCCACCACAAGAGGTCTCTGCAATACCCCTCCCGTGACCCCCCCACACGTTGCAGTCTGACAAGAGCGAGCCGTGCGTGTTAAACCCCGCGGAACCGGGGTGGGGGGAGACGACAGGGCTGCACGCCAGCGTTATTCTCTCGCTAGGGCGTTCGGGATTATAAGGATTACGTCTCTAACCCAAACAGGAACCTACCGGGGTGTAACTAAAGCTCCAAATAGCTCAGCGAGATCAAAACGCGTTTGGAGATGGAAAGAACGCGGCCCAAAAGGGGGAAAGGTTACGTCGCTTACTGCCTCTGTGTTGTACCGTACACAGCACGGTTGTAGAAGAGTAGGAAACGAATCAAACCGCTATCGGATGATGCCAGGAGTACAGTGCATCAATTTGGCTTAATCCGGTTTTATGGCTCAGATCGTAAACTAGGCAGCCCTCCGTGCACATGCTGTCAATGAATTCCACCCATTTACTTGGGTGTTAGAGGAAATGATTGCTTTCTTTCCTGCTAAGGTACTGTTTTATATGAGGGAAAAGCTTGCTCCCTTTCATCCTAACAGGCATAATTTTATAACCCTTTATCACCTTTCCTGTCAGTCATTTTACAGCCAGTTGTATACACATTTACTTCTATTCAGAGTTTATTTTCAGGTAGAAGTTATATTGCAGTTCTAATCGTTAAGTTCCTCTTTTGTTGAGAAGCCACAATATTTCTACCCCTCTTAAATTTCTCCTTTTTGAAGCACCCTGAGGAAAGGAGAAGCAAACCTCACCACTTACCGTATTCTATAGTGATTTCGTTTTATGAGCCCTTAGAAGGAATGACTCAAAAATCCAAGCATACAATATCCACTTATTGTACAATAACTTTTCTGGCTGGATGATTGTTCAGATGATCAAACAGTTCCCCAATAAATGGCATCACAATAAATTTCTGATTCCAAACAAAACGGCAGTCTTCATTAATAACCTGCTCCATATCAAGCAGGCCTATCCTCGGGATGCAGGTAGCATGCAAAACCATATCCACTCTGGTCCAGAGGTGGGTTCTGAATCTTCTTACTGCCTCAAGCGCGCCCGCAGCACTCAAAAACTCCAAGATGGCGCGCCCATGGAGCCACCAACAGAACCGGCTCCGTGACATCACTGCGGAGTTACTATCTACTCTATAGAACCAGATAGAATTGGTATAAACCCACCTCTGCTCTGGTCCACGGAAAAATCTCTCTCCACAGAACCGGTCCCTAGTGCCCAAAAGAGAAAGGATGCTTAACTAAAAGATTGAGGAGATCCTAAATGTAGGATTGCCAATATATGTGTGGGAATTAAGCACCTCTGCAGACAGGGAAGGATAAGCTTCCCAATTGCTGTGTATCAGTTGATATTAGTGCCCTCCCACGTAAAATATAAATAAATAAAAAAGCAATCACTACTACTCAGAACTCGCTCCCCTTCACCCACCCTCAAAGATAAGAGCTGCTGTAGCTGATCCCCCTAAATCAGGCTGGGATGGCAATGCTGGGTAAGAAAGAGACTCTGTCCTTCACACCAGTTTCCTAATTATTTATCTAAGCTGCTATTTGCCTTGAGGTGTGTGTGTGTGTTCTTCTATTCAATCATGTCCATTTGGTGGAACAAGTCCTTGCAATTTTCTGGGCAAGGGTTTTCAAAAGTGTTTTGCCATTGCTTCCTTCCCAGGACTGAGGGAAAGAGATTGGGAGATTCTAGTCCCCCTTAGACTTGAAGCCATCTGGGTAATCTTGGGCAACATCGCTTTCTCCCAGCACTGGGAATGAGGCAATGGTGAAAAAGTGTGAAAACCCTTGTCTAGAAATTCCAGTGTATTTAGAAGTCCTCAAATTGGAAGAAGAGATTGGATTTTTCGAATAGTTAAGAGGAAGGGGAAATGATGGCTTTGTTAATATCTGTTGAAAAAATTGGAGCTGTTATTTGTTTTCTTTGTTTTCTTTTGCACTTTACTATCTTTTTCCTTTCTTTTCTCTTTACTTCTCTTTTTTTCTTTTATTAGATTTGTACTTTCTTTCTACAACAAAAATGTTTAAAGAATTTTTAAAGGTTTGGGGAAGAAAACGGATTAATTAAAAGGAAGACAACAATTTCAATATGGAATACTGGAGCATAATAAAGTTATTACTAAAATGTATTATGATACATTTTCTCTGATATTGTTATTGGAATGCTTCATCCCAGTCTTTTCTAATAGCTGCCCACACTATAAGATTAAACAGAAAATGGAAGAGGGAAAGAGAAAGAAAAGCATAATATTTTGTCACCTAATCAGGAATTAAACTCTGTTCCATTTCTGGATGTTGTTAGCAACACTGTGAATAGACCAGGTGTGCTGTCCTCATGTTTGTTTTTCAAAGGAGAGGCCAGCAATTACCCTTTTTATTTGCAGAAGTATTCTGATAGTTTTTATCCTATGGATTTATAGGAACCAGAGCAAAAGCAAGAAAATTGTAGCTTCTGTGGTCCAGATTAGAATCTAATTTGGTGTAAACATTCTCAACAATTCATTAATTCAATTGGTTCAAACATAAGGTTTGGCTTCATAGAAGAATCTGCAATATAATAAATCTGACCATTTATCCCATCACCGTCTTATCAAGATTTCCAGAACTACCTGGAACTGACTGAACCTAAGGCCTTCTACATTCAAAGTCAGGTTATCTGAAGAGCATTGGATAGAGTTGTTTGCCAGAAAACCTAATTAGGACAGTATGGGTGAAAAAAAGAACACAAGAAAATTGGAACGTGTATAGAGCAAGCTGTCTCTTTCCTTTCTATACAGGCAGCACAAATCGTGCTGCTGAGACTGCTTCCTTGTCAAAATCTTTACAAAAAGAGAGTGCATTTCCCCAATGATACTAAATAGAGCTAAGCATAGTGTACGTGTGCATGTCAGCTGTCCCTTTCCGACATCTTCAACAGTGAGCTGAAGCAAGAAGAGTGAGGGAACAGACATATTGAATATTCTGGAGAAAACAAAAACATCTCACTATGAAAAAGTGGCTACCCAGATATCATTTTAAGTACTGCAATGTCACAAAAAAAGGAGGTTGTTGTTTTCCTTGCTGCAAAACACAACACTTCATCCAAAACTGCTGGAAAAGAAGGCCCTGTGATTTGCAGAATCGGTCTAGCGCTTGAGAAGTCCCAAATCAGTTTCCTTCATCAATTGCAGTTCTCTTCCTCCAATTAGTGCCCTTCTGATTTGAGGAATTCCCATGACTCATTCTAGGACCCCCTTTACTTTAAAAATATGTTTTTAAATAGCACTTTGAAATTCATAATTGTAGCACATGAAGACGTTCCTCACATTGAAATATGACAGCTATTCCTATGAGATGCAGTGTGAAAAATTTAAGAACCATTTCTGTCCAAAATGCTTCTGAGAGATAAGAAAAATAAGTATGTGCAGATGATCTTACCCACCTTTCTATTTCTCCTCAGGCTAGATTTAGGAGACTCGAGGGGGGGGGGGGTTATCAGGTAGCTCATTCTGACCAGTAGCTGTATATTATACAGATCTTTTATAGAAAGGCTTTGGAAGAGAGACTCCACTTTATCATCCCTCCCAGTTTTTGATCCAAAAATGCTAAACAAGCCTCCCCGGGAGACCATTTCATAGACTGGGCACTTTTGCTGAAAAATTCTCTGCTGTGCCTTTTCTGTAGATAGCAACAGCTACCTCACTTTGGATGGCCTTGAAAAAAAAAACATGCAAAAGAGAAGTTGGGCATGATTAGTCTTTGATACGAGACCACCAAGATATCCCAGGACTGAAACTAAATCGGAAATATTCATAATAAAGATAATGGCAAACACTTCCATATGGTTAGCAGAATTGAGGTCCATTGGAGAGAATTTTAGAGTCCAAATAATGGTATGTATGAGATTATAATCCATACATTTATATAGTATTAGGCTGTTCAGAAATGCAAACATAATGCAAATACTTTGAAGGGAAGTCAAAAAAACAGTCAGAGGACTGACTGACAGCCCAAACTAAGCTATGCTTAATATTTTGGGATTGACCCATTACCTCTCTTAGCAACTCATTTGAATAAAACTTTTCAAAATCCCAGACATGTACAAACTTAAAAAAATAGGGAACCCTGGTATCATGTGGAGGATTAGATAGAATGTTTAGATAGAATGTTATACCAGTTAGCAAATGTAGTTTTTAGCTTATTCTTTTCCCGATGCTTTAAATAATTCATAGTAAATTATACTAGTAAGGTACGTGAAAGGCAAGGCAACAATTGTTAATAGCTAATGTCATTCTCAGCAATATAAAAATATTACTCATAGGTCTTGGTGAGTCTCTAAAAATGGACATGCACATCAGCATAGCACGTACATGTCTGGTTTGGACAAATGCATTCTCCAGAATAAAGGATTATAATATTTAACTTCCTAAAAATATAGTAAACTCAGACCCACTTTGCCAGGAACACATATTATTAAAAAGAGAAAGAAAGTATTGCTCAAAATCCAGGATAGTTGCCCCCTTGTGGGCCCCAACTCTCTTTTTTAGGTCCACTGAATCTGCCAAAACCTTTAAACAAGAGTAGAATTATTTTCTGCTGATGTTTAGTGGATAATGGAGTAATTAGATGGAATAAGAATTAACAACTCTTAAAAAATATATACACTTAAAAAAGAAACTTTTAATCAACCCCAAAAAGTGAAATTGGAGGGGGAGGGGAATCCTACCTCAGCTTCTCCATGTATCTTCATCATGTCAATGTCTTTTCCACTGTTGTTCTTGGAAGTGAAGAAGTAAGTATATGTATGCCTGCCCTTCTCTAACTTTACAACATCGATAGGAAAGAGGTAGTTCAATTACTCTAAGAAAAAGCTCCTATACCTTGACAAACATGGATCATTTTTCCATAGGGATCCTCCAAAGAGACAAAGTATTTGTTTTCTAAATAAAATCAGTGATGGAAATCCTTTCTAAATAACTTGCTCTATTTATTTAATAATGTGAGGCACTTTTAATGGACTTAAATAATATATCCTGTAAAACCAGTGTCACATTTCTTCTAGTGGGAATCATGACTATTTCTTGATTGTGATATCTGTAATCCCTGACTTTGACCGGAATGATCACACCCTTTGTCTTCACAGAATGGATTTGAATCTACTCCAAACTCCAGTGTCCTCTTCTCTGTATGTCACGCACAGCTAAACACTGGGATAATTAGAACTACAGACACATTTTCCACGTAAACACCATCATGAAGTGCTCTGTTTTATTGCCTGACTGTAAAGTTTTTTTTTCTCTGAGCCACATAAGTGAGTCACATGAAGGCAAATAAAGGTTTAATCTATTGGTTTTTAAAAGAGATCTCAACATTGGATCTGACTGAAATTCAGAGAATGCCAAATTGCAAACATATCAGTGTTCTCATAGGGTTTTATTTACATAAATATTAGTCAGAAAAGCAGTTGAATTTTCTTCATGCACGTGGGCTCCTCCAAGGTTACGTTTTGTCAGGAGAAGGAGAAATCAACATATATATGCTAAATTTTCCTCCCATTTGGGGGAAGGGTGGAAAGACTGAATAGTAATAATGTTGAATATGTAATGTAAAATATGTAAGTATAATAGACTACTTGGGTCTAATGGTTAAAGCACCAGGCTAGAAACTGTTGTGGTTCACCAGCAGCCTGCGGAGCTGGCAGGTAAGTCAGACAGCAGAGAGGACTATGGGTCAGCTCTGGAGTTTAGGGAAGACTCGGAGGGGGTCTTTACATCAGAGGCAGAGATCGGGCCAGGGCCATCTGTGACGGGTGTGCCGGAGCCTGCAGGGTCTGATAGCAGCGATGCAGAGGGACAGGGGGTGCCAGTCCCTAATGCGCTGATGCACAGAGCTGCTAAAAGACGAGCAGCTGCAAAGGAAAAGGGCTACTCCGGAGTAAGGCTGGGAGGGGTTGGACCTTCCCAGAAGACTTAAAAGAAGAGCTACCAGATGTATGAGTTGCAAGAAGCAACTCATTCAGAACTTGTTTGCAATTATCTCGCAGTTCCATGAGTGACACTGGATTCTGGTTTGATTTTGTATTATCTTGTTTAGTTTTCAACTTTGTTTACCATTGCCCCACAGATTTATCTTGAAAAACTTTGGCAGAGTTCCATAGGACTAATTGAGATAACTCTGCCCTGGCTGGAAAGGAATCCAATTTCAAGCTGCCGTAAATAAAACAGAGGTTTTTAAACGCCGTTTGTTTGCCTAGGAGCCTAGGTCAGAACATACTGTGCCAACATGACTAGAATGTGTTTTCTTGTCTTCACCTTGAGCTGAATGTCATGGACATCATCTTGATGTTCTTCCTATAGTATTTCATATGCTTTCACTGTCTGAATGTTGACCTGCTGGATTGAACAGAAATGCACAGTCACTATCAACTTCCTATTTTTGCTCAGAAGAGCAGACAAAATTAGTCAGTGTGTCTCTCTTACACAATAATACACGGCAGTGTCAGCAGTTGACATTGAGTTCAACTGAAGGGAATATTCATTCTTGGAGTTGTCTGAAGCAACGGTGGTGCGACTTTGAAGAGAAGATGAGTACCATTTTCTGCCATCATGGGGGAAGATTCTGGCAATCCATTCTAAGCCTTTTCCTGGAGGCTGACGGACCCACTGCCAAACATACCTATTACTAGTGATGGAGACACTAGTAACTTTACAGAGCAAATTGAGATTTTGCCCTAGTCTTACAGTTTCAGGTCCTGATGATACAAGTTGAACCTCAGAAAGAGACCCTAAAGAAGTAGGAGAAATAAAAAATTAGAATCATATACATCAGAGAAAGAAATCATATGATTGCTTTCTCTAAAATTGTACTCACATTTTGGCATGGCTATCAGGAAAGAGAAAAACAGGAAGAAATTCATAGTCTCTTTTTAAATTAATTTCCTCCCATTTGACATGTACAGTACAATTTGAAGGAAATGTAAAGATCCAAAATGAGGACCCTGCTTATAAAGAGGAACATTTCATGATGATATTTGCATAAATGCAGTGAGGTATAAGGAAGCTCTTAGAAAGCCAGGTTCAGTGGACAGTTTGCATTCATTACATGAATCCATATAAAGCCTTCCTTCCTTCCTTCCTTCCTTCCTTCCTTCCTCAGATCACAATCCACAAATAATTTCTCAAATCAGATTTTAGTCTTATGTCAACTCCATCCAGATCTTTGGGCAAACTTCTCAATACTCAATGCATTGTTTCTTTCTTTCTTTCTTTCTTTCTTTATTTCTTTGTTTGTTCATTTATTAAATGTCTACATCTTTCGCCTCACCTAAGTGATTCTGGGTTGTTTTGACTATATAATAAAACCATATAAATACATGAAAAAATACATAGCTTAAAATGGATTGAAAGCAAGTTAAATCTTACATGGAAAAAGGCATCCATTTAAAATGTGAAGGGGAGGAAGTTAACAGGACAGCAGGAGTATCCTCTGACCACCAAGCATCCCCAGAGCTGCTACTACCACCCTTGTCCTAATGTCCCCGTGTATTCATAACCACCTCATGTACGCATATCCATATTTATACATTTTACGTATTCACAATCATGATTTATCCTTTTTCTGTAATCATGTATGCACTTGACAAAATAGATAGATAGATAGATAGATAGATAGATAAATAGATAAATAGATAGATAGATAGATAGATAGATAGATAGATAGATAGATAGATAGATAGATAGATAGA
>JANHFT010009542.1:69722-90823 GCA_032467955.1 Pseudoxenodon macrops
ATTATGATGAAATTTTGTTAAAAATGATTTAAATGTAAAGTTATAAATATGTACTCTGACAACTGATGCTATAAGTTTTATGTGGGGAGTTTGGTGGGATAAAATAAAAATAAAAATTGTTGGGGGAAAAAGAATGTTAAATTATTGTCTTTAGGGATTAGAGACATTTAACAGTTATATTTACCTTGAGGGGCACACAAATACTTTGACACACATATACACACAAAGACTAGGGAAAGACAAAAGAAAGGGAAAACAGAATTATCAGGTTTACACATCCTGGTCATTTTCACCATAAATCTTAGCTAATCTAAGTTAGGAAAGACAAAAATCTAGAAGGGAAGAAATATCAGTATATTTTTTTAAGTATCTTTATTTAACCACATTGGTTTTTCAGCATCCCTGAGCAAAGTCCATCTCTTGCATAATTTCCTTGATCATATCTTCCTCACACCAACCAGGGCGGGCCATTGCCTCTCATCCCAAGCATTGAGCAAGTCTCCTAGTGGGGATTCTGGCAAGACCCTCGAGCAGGACGTTCTCATGTTTCTCTATATCCAATGTAGAGATTCAATTGGCTCTGCTAGGTCTCCCTTGAAGCAAAGCTGTTTCCCATCTGTGTTGGTTTTCAGACCAAAACAACAACAAAGGGTCTTGGAGGACTCTGGTTCCCTTCTCAGAGTATGGCCCCTCCTTCCTAGGGAACAGCCCGCCAGCGGTTTTCAGACCAAAAAAGGTTTTGGAATGACCTCTGCTCCTTTCAGCAGTAGTATGGGCACCTCCTTGGATAGGACTTTGCTCAGTGATTTCCCAGCTAGTTGTTCAGGTTCGACTCCAGTTTCCACTCTCTCACTCACTTTTCCTTTCCATTTTCACACAGCGACTCCCTTTTCCCTAACAGAAGGTCCTGCACTCCAGCTAAACCCCCTTGCTTTCATGGTCCTTTGGAACTAGTGAACAGCCTGGGAGAGGCTAGGAAAGACACGGAAGGAGCAGGATCCAGCTGTGAGAAGGGTCCTCTCACTCACACACAGGCATACACACAGTTCCCTCGCTCTCCTGGGCTTTAAAAGTTAAAATTTAGAGGTACTCACTTCCTTTCCAAGCAACCCTTTACAATCCTTGCTCCAAACAGGCAAAGTCCAGGGAACCCATCCACAGACACAAGGGGTCTGCTGCCATCAAGGTGGAGGTTTACCCAGGCCAGATCAGGTCAGGTTAGCTTAGAGTCCCATCTAGTGTGCCAAACTGTTGGAAGAAAAATCCAATCCAGTTCCAAGCCGGGAGAACAAAAATAAAATAAAATGGAGGCAGGCTGCAGAAAAGGAAGTCTGTTTATTTGGTAGGCAGAAACTAGTTGACAGCAGAATGATTCTGGGGTGGCTGACAAAATGGGAGTTGAGAATAGGTAGGTTTTTATACATTATTTGGGGCTTTGTGATTGAGATGCCCGTTTTTACATAAGAATGTGTCCTTTAATATTTTAATGGCTGTTGCCAGATTCCTAGGGGGTCATGTAGGAGTCATGGCTGGCTCTACAGGGAAAAAGGGAAATGCAAATCCCAGGTGTTTATCTGAGCTAATCTTGTCAGTTTTGGCATGCCTAATTGTGTTGCTTATTTGGAGTCTCTGCTTATGAATAAATTGATCCAGTCTTTCTAAATGGATACAAAGTCTCGGTTCCTAAAGACCAGCCACTTAAGCTTAGGCTTGAGGCTATTTTCCTATGGCAGGAAAACTGGGGCTGTCTTCTGCCTTCTTTTCCTTCTCTTCTCCTTTCAGGGAAATATTCTATCCGGCCTCTTTTTAGTATTAAAAATAAAGAATATTTTAATCTGCGGCTTCCTACAGAAGTAAAAGCGTTCCAAAAGGATTTGCTTGGTGGATCACTTTTCTTCAGTGTTCTTAAATGCATCTTCTCTAGGTTATTTGTTGATAAAGGCCAGCTAAGAACTTGTTTGGAACTACAAGGGACACCAACGTGTAAAGTAGGAGACTCAGTTGGGGTGCCCATGAAGTAAGTGCACCATCCCAGGCAGCATGCAAGATTTGCAGCGTCTTGAATGTCCTGTTCCAGTACTAAAGATAACTAGGTCCCTTGAGCTTTTTGCACGCACACACGCTCGCGCACGCGCATCCTTATTAAAAAATTTTTTTTTAAAAAAAGCAAATGAGGTAAAAAGAGCGGGGCGGGATTCCTTTTACTTCTTCCCCTTCCTCAGAACGGGGCCAAGGAAGGTTCGGCGCCGGAGCTCAAAGAGCCTTTGAGGACAGCGCGCGCCAGCTGCAAACAGCAGCTGCCTCGGCGGCCGTCCGGGGAACATCCAGGGGCGCGCGCGCGCCCGCCCCGTCGGTACCGCGCGTCGCTTGGGACCCGTCCTTCTGCTGCTTCTGCGCTTGCTACGTGCACACTGACACTGTCCTCATGGCAAAGCCCAAGCCGGGCTGTACCATTTAGCATCCTCCCCCCCCCACCCCGAAAAAGGGGAGAGAAGGCGGCGAGCCGAAGCACGCGCGTCAAAAGCAACGTACGGAGTCCTGAGACTCACCCTGGCGTGAAAGCTTGTCCCCAATGAAAAAAGGAGGTTGGCTGGCGGCAACCATTGCGGGGAAGGGAGGTGTGGGAGCGCGGTACTGAAGCTCGGGCAAGTACAGTTGGTTCCTCCCTAAAGTAAGGACGTGCAGAAACGAACGCGCCGCACCCAGCGCTGTAACTCACAGGGAAGGGAAGGAGGGAGTTGCCCGGCCCTCGGGCACGGAGAGGATCCCGTCGATTGGCCAGAACGACGGAGGGCGCGACTGCCGGGTAGCCGGACGCAGCTCCCATTGGGCAATCGTGGCGTCACGTCACGAGCTCGATTTGCATTAAGTTAGGGCGGGGCGGGGGAGCAAAAGGGAAAGCAGGTTGCACGGCTGCAGTGGTCGGCATGGGTTGGTGTGTGTGTGAGCCACGCCGGGCTGGGCTGTCGGGCGGGCGGGCTGGCTGGCTGGCTTAGGGAGCGCGGAGAGAACAAGAGGGTTTTTTTTGCCACCGCCCTCTTCCTCTCCGGCTGAAAAGAGAAAACGGTCCCTGAAGGCTTGAATCCCGGAAGCTGGCGCTGTGGAAGAAGAGCGCGAAGCTGTACCAGGCAGCGCCTAGCAAGCGCTCTCGAAGTTCAGGTACTTCGGTGAACTCCGCGGAGAGTGAAAGTGAGGCATGGGGACTCCGGTCTTCGTTTAGCGAACGGGCGCAAATGAGAGGAAAGTCCCTTCTTTCCGAAACGGGAGAGCTTCGGCAAAAGGAATTGCGTGCAGGTAACTAAAAAAAAAAAAAAGGGAAAAAAAAAAAGAAGCCAGGTGCCAGGACCTCCGCCGAGGACCCAGAGTCGGTGGGGTTCGAGCGAGGTCACGGACAGACCTGACTTTCGCACGGCAGGTTAAAAAAGGAAAAGGAAAAAAAAGAGCGCTTCGACTTTCGGCGTGGCGATTTGCTTTTAGATGCTTTGACGAGGAGCCAGCCCTGCCTGATCGCTGGAAAAGTTTATCCGGTCTGCCTTGAAGCTCTCTGAATTAAGGATCGCGTGGAGAGAAAGGATCAAGAGGATCGCTCTTTGCTCCTGGAGGATGTTGGAGAACTGCTTGTTGAACTGCGGGTTGGAAAGTGAGAGAACACCCAAGTCGGCTTATTAATGTAGTAGGACGAATACCGTGGAGTATGTACTGTGTTCCCGAAGAAAATCTCTGCAGGACCAAAGATCCGATTCATTCCGCTAGAAATCAATGGGAATTTTGTTACTACTAGGATAAATGGGTGAATTGTTCTCCAGAGGGAGATGGGACTTATTGCAACAACAACAACCCCCCCCCCCCTAGCATCTCTTGCCTTTCTGAAGTGTAGATGCAGTATTTTCCAAAGCAATTTTGTTTTGGGTATGAGTGGTGATGGAGAGGAAGGTCCCCTAAATTTATTTAAAGAGTGGGTTTATATTTTACAGAGCTGAGGATGACTATAAAATATAAAAGTCCTCTGCTCTCCTGTTATGTTAGGCTACAATTCCATGCTCCCCAACTCAAATCCAGTGGCTATACTGTCCTGAGGAATGGGGGGGAATTGCAGATCTGGAGGGCATAGGAGGGAGGGAGGCTGTGGTCGAAAGTTCTGCTGTTTTGCGATTGTGTTACACAAATTGGAATGGACAAAGAGACTGAAAAGGAAGCTGCCTTGAGATTATTTAGAATCCGGTCTAAATTTCCAAAATAATGCAGACAAACAGTTAATAAGGAGAGTAATCCTGCTGATACATGTTTTTATTTCAGGTGCTCAGTTAGAGAGTGAGGTGGGGTGAGATAGGGTGATTGCCTGTCATTGGTACCCTAGAAGCGGATGCCTGTTTGGTTAATTCTCCAGAAGCAGGTGAGCCACTGACTAATGCACATTGTGCTGCTATGTCCCCACTGTGCGTGTGACAGCGGCTAACCTGCTTCTCGGACATCACTGTGTCTTCTGTAACTCAGCAGCCCTCTAGAAGCGGCTACATCTTGGAGCCTGATGACCGCCTTTCCAACCTGAAGGCCATAAGGAGAAAGGTTTCTCGTAAAGAGTTGAATGTCCAACCTTTTAACAGCTTGCACAACCATAGTTACTGTAAGAAAGCAGACTTGGCACTCAGAATGTTTTTCCCCATTGAGTGTATTGGAAAGAGTCAGAATAAAATGCATTTGTTATCATTTTAAGCAGCCTGGTTTTTTTTTTTACCCAAAGAAAATTTAGACTAGAAAAGGTCTGGATTTAGTTGGAATGACTCAGATTCTTCCAGTGAAATGATTATCTGATGAGATCTAAAACTGCCTAGAAAGATGATAAAATAAGTAAGGAACTGAACATCCCCTCCCTTAAACACGCACGTACAGATAGCATCTCACCCAATCAGACAGACATTATTTTCTTGAAAACTTCCATAAAGGAGATTTTATTGAGTTTAAGCTCTGTCATGGCACACAGTAATGAAGAAATGTATTCTTCAAACAGGTAAGGAGACTCTAATCTTTGGAGCATTAATTTCCATTTTTTTAATGTGTAAAATATCTCTGGAGTCCTCCTGCTTCCTAAATTTATCTTCCTCCAGAATGAATGCTTGTTCCTTCATTTGAGGCAGATTTTGGCTGGTGCTATTGAAGGCACTGTGGAATCTATCCTCAAATTTTGATGAAAACAACAATGCAGTTTTAAATCATTTGTTAGATACTTCAAAATTATGTAGAAAACTAGCTTTACATTTGCTGTTTAATTTTTCTTCCTTTCAGTGTCATCTGCCAAAAATGTGTCGGCTCAGACGTGCAATTTTTAGTCACTGTTCCTTTTTTCCAGACAGTTTTTGCACCCTGTACTATGGCTTATTTTCACACGTTTTCTATTTTATACCAGAATGTAAAGAGGAATGGTTTATGGTCGGTTTCATCCAACACTGGGAAAAATCTACCTTTCCCTGGGCCTCATTTTGCAGCTGCTCTTCAACCAAGGGAAAAGGACTTTATTCTGAACTGGTTAGTTTTGCTGGAAACATAAATGAATCAGAACAGAAAAGGAGCTGAAGGATGACATCCAGAAAAGCTATAGGCTGGTTGGCATCTGAGATAGGCCAGGTGAGGATAGGTCAATTTGCCTCACATAAACTGCAATAGATTTAATGGAATTTAAGTGGAAATAGCATAATTTAGAAAGCCAGTTGATGTAATGGTTAAGGCACCAGGGTAGAAATGGAGGCTATGAGTTTTATTTTTGCATTGGGTATAAAGCCAGGTGGGTAAACTTGGGCCAGCCCTAGGAAGGAAGCAATGGGAAACCACTTCTGAAAACTTGCCAAAAAACTTCAGGGAATTGTCTGGACAGTCTCTGAGAATTAGGCACAATTGAATAGAAAGGGGGGAGTATAACTTACTAATATGTAACATATATTGGAGAGAAGATTCATAAGTTATAATTGGTATTTTAATGTTAATTATACCAAATTTTGGGCTTAGGTTTGAGAATCGATTTACATTAGATATGTGAATGGATTTATTTAGTCCATTGGAAATAATAATACTTTGATGAAAATATTTCTTTCTTATATAAGAGTTTTCTTTTAGGTTATAGAAACCTCTTATTCTAATTCACTATATGCCTCAACCAAAAATTATCAGATTTCCATGGTTTCTACCACCGTAATTTCTTCTGTTAAGCTTTTTTGTGTATTTTATAATTTAATCATTTCTTGCAACAGTGTCAATAAATAAATAATGGAACTTCCGCATTATTGAGAGGGAACTAAGTTTGAGAGAAAGAGAAACAGAGAGAGAGAGAGACTACCTAATCATCCATTAACGACACCGCTAAACTGGAATGTTCATGCTAAATTCCCAACATAATTGTCTTCCAAAGTTCCCAATACAGCAGACTGTAGTGGTTTGTTATTAAAATAATTTTATTTTACTTTCTCACAGTTTATTTATTCACAACCCTAGGACATTCAGGAAGATAATGTTAAGAAAAGAGTGTGCAGATGGGAACACAGATTACTCTAAACAAGTAATATTTTTTCTGGTTTCCTTGGTTAAATAAGAATCTAGTTAAAAGCTGTGTTGGTTTGTTTGTGGACATTCCCATATGTATCTGAAGAGCTCGAAAAGCAATTGATGATGTGCAGGCTGTAGAAAGTCTGTCCTACAGAAAGTCTGATTATAAAAAGTGGGTACACAAAAACGTACCTTCCACTAACTTAAATATTTTGCAATCTATTTTTGTACATTTTAATAAATATTTTTGTGTTATAGTGGATCATAATCCTCAAATTAGTGGGGCTTCTATAGTTTCATATTTTTCACATTGTCAGCTTTCACTGACTAGAACACTAAGCAAATCAGTCCTTGATATATTTATTATATTGATTTATATAGCTAACAATTTCATAATTACAGCTGTGCGTGTTGAACCTCCAGAATTAACAGAACACCCAAAACCAACAGAATAAAAATAATAATACACAATACTTCAAATACCTTTTAATATTCAGTGCTGTTTATGGCTATCCTGAATCTCACATGCTTATGCTCAATAAAGGTTAAATGACTTTCTTTTTTAAAAAATTTCATAATTTTAAGAGAGGGATGTTTCTAAACCTCTTGCTTATAATTGTACTAAGCAACAATATTTATTTGTTAGATTTATGTCATGTTTTTCCTTCAGGAGCTGAATGTGGCAATAGTAGTATCAGTGGTAAGTGCCTACTAATCTATTGTGTGATTAATTATCAGCATGTTAAAGAACTGAGATAATCAATAACTTTGTATTGTAAATGTGAAAACTCTGGTGACAGGAGTCAAGCCCACAGCAAACCCTTTCAGGATTGAACTGTAAGCTCCTTAAGCAAAATAGAAAAACAAAATTATGCAATCAATCTGAGAAGCAGATAGGAAAATGCTTTCAGTCTGCAAGGAATCTTGCATTGAAGGATGTTCAATTTCTTAATGTCTTTTTCACTAAGATGCTCTTGTTTTCCTTCCTTTTATTTTTCTGGAGAAGGCAGCTGGAGGATGAAGCAAAGATGAATGAAATGTTCTGGTTTTTAATGTATTATGGAGTCTGTAAGTATACCAGCATGATCCCAGGAGACTATAAATAGCATTTTGGGCCGAGAGCACCAGAACGGCACATGTTCCTTACATAAAAATGTAAGCACAGCCTTATGTAATGCTTCTTAAAACTAGTTAGCAGGAAATTCCACCAGGAGAGAGTACTCAGTCACCCAGAAACAGCCAGAATCTTCTGATCCAGATCAACCAAGATTGGCTGATACTGCTAAAACCATCTGAGTACATAGAGTACCCTCCAAGCAGTTTGGTTGAAAAGGATCCTGTGGCCTAGTTGATATAAACTGCCCTGGCAGAGTGAGGCCTTCGTCCCAGGAACCAGACCTAGGTTGTTGTTGTTTCCCCCTTTTTTTTACCTCTCCCATCCATTCTAGAATTTACCAGCTTAGCGAAAAAGCACATTCCTGGCCAGCATGATATGATTCTGTATTTAATCTTAGCTGCCTTTTTGGAAAAGAAGGGCTATATCTCAGAGCAACAGGGTAGCCAGACATTGTGATTGAATCCTGCCATAACTTTACTTGAATAACTTTTTCCAGGGGGCTATTTACATTAAAATGCTGCAGCAAAAGAAGAGTGAGGCGTAGGTCCCCTATACAGTGTGCTATATAATAAATCTGTGATGCTTCAAGATGCCACATGACTCAAATTGTAATGACTAGTTTGACGCACCATAGTAAGCCAAATGATGACTTGCTTATTTGTTGCTTAATGTGATACATAACACAATCAGTATGGTTTGTAAATCATCTTGGATGTTACAGGAAGCCAACTAATTATGCTTTATTCTATAAACGATGGTTTAAAAAAAAAAGTGGCTTAGCATTCCTTATAAACAAAACGTTGTTAGGGAGCTCCAAAATATTACTTACTTTCTTCAAATTGTGCCAATTCCACCATTTAAGGAATCTAGCATTTGGGGGAAAGTTAATCCCTGAACTAATAATAATTCAGGGTGTTCAGGATGAAACAGGCCAACAATAGAATTTGCCCATCTCTGTCATGTTGAGAGAAGATTGCCTTTGTTTTTTCCACCTCTGATCTCCTGAGTCCAGGGTGTCCTCCATTTTGCCTTTTATCTCAGCATGAGCAAACCCAATTGCACTGCTTCAGTCTGTTACCAGGA
The DNA here is from genome assembly GCA_032467955.1 of Pseudoxenodon macrops. NCBI lineage: Eukaryota > Metazoa > Chordata > Lepidosauria > Squamata > Pseudoxenodontidae > Pseudoxenodon > Pseudoxenodon macrops. Next base: position 78,457 of record JANHFT010009542.1, read on the forward strand.
ACTACCAAGATTATGTTTTCCTGGGAAAGTATCACTTTGTCCTCTAGATACCTATATTTTTTTTGGTGATCATTTTATTAAACGTTACAAATATAAAGATGAAAACTAATGCAATCTTTGAAAAAGACAAAAATAGCAAAATAGAAAGTGCAGAAAAGAAAAAAATAGAAAGAAAGAAAAGATAACATAGGCAAGAAAAAGAAAAGAAATATTGCATATAAAGTCATTCTTTCCCTCTTCATCACAAATAATTTTAGTAAGTTAATCACTTTCTCCTAAAATACTACAAATGATATTCCCCTATCTCACACATAAGATGTTTTCTATGAAGCCATAATTACGGAGGAAATGTTTTGGCCCATGAGCTGATGAAACATCACTTTGATGGTGCAGGAATAAACTACAGTATTAAATTGCTTGAGATATTGTTGCTATTCCTTCTGCCCTAGAATAGCAGAATTCTGTAACTTGGCTTTCTTACGCACCTGTGTATTTGCTGAGATTCCAAAGTTGGTTAAAATCCTGTGTGGTGAAGCTGGAGGGATGGGAATTTAGTAATGGATCATCATTTGTATGTTTAACTTGCATCACTAGTAAAGAAGCAATTCCAGCAGTTGTCACCTCATTTTTTTATGTTACTGCTTGTGGAATTTTACTAATACTAGAGTAAGGACTTCACTAAAGCCAAGTTTTTGTTTAGTGTCTTGTCTGAACTCTCTCTTTGTGTGTGTATGTGTGTCCGTGCATGGGTGTCCATGAGCATATATAGGCAAATGCGGACAGGATAAACAGTAAAACCTTACAAACCTGCCTTGCCTCTTAGTGTCTCAGTAGACTTGCTATTGCCTTCTAAGATGTTTGTTGAAGTTCCTACTGTAGCTTATAGTTCTGGTATTTCTGAAGGCATTCAATCCAGGTGTACTAATTAACTAGGTCCAATTCTATGCGACTTCTTGAGAGCAGCCAAGATTGGCTAAATTCCAATAAAGGATAATATTTGTAGCTCATAGAGTTGAAACGAGGGGTCTTTGGTGCTCTCTGAGCTTGGTTGTTTTCTTGCAGATGTTTCATTACCTAAATTAGATAACATGAGCGCACCGGCTAAATTCTGCCACCTAGCTGGGTGTGGTAAGAAGTGGTTCACAGTTATTATTATTTAGATGGCATTCCTCATAGCTAGGATAGTTCTGGAAGTTTTGTGTTGGGTTTCAGACAACCTGTTTTTAAAATATTTCTGCTGACTTCTGTAATATAAACTATATAGTTGTACTTCATAAATCAAATTGTTCCATTCAATTTTCATCTACTTCATACAGTGATATATTAATTTCTCATGCTGCCTCTTTTCCTTTCAATCTTAATCCAATTTGTTGGTCTACTGATTAGATTTTACACTGTTTATTGGAATGAATAGTCCTTTTCTTTCATTTCTACTATGCCTTGTCTATGTACTTTCATTTTCCTTTTTATTTCAGCTTCCTTTTTTCATTAAATGTTGTGATATCTTTGATGACATTTTTTGTGATTTTGTAAAAGTGAATTGAAGCCATTAATCCTCTCTGGGATAGATAACTTCGTTTCCTACATGTGTTTTAGAATTTACTTATCACTGTCATTGTCTATACTGATTGGGACAGATGAGAATTTAAATCCACAACATTGAGAAGATGTAATACAATCTATCTCTGCTCCCTCTTCTGTTTCTTTCCCACTTTATGTTTAGTTGCCTGGATAAAATGTCCGGTTTTACAATTGGCTTTGCTACACTATGTATTCTTTAGACATTTCTGTAAACTGCCTTCTTTAATTAAAATTATAAAATTGATACTCAGGACCTGATTTCCTAAATTATAATGTAGAATTTCATCATATGACAGCAACTTTCAAAAATAGTGTTGTTCTTTTGCATTACAGTTAAAGGGCTACTATTAAAAATACTGATCTTATTAAATCCTAATAACAGGGTTGTGATTTCTAAAAAGAAAAAAAAACTATGGCAGTGAGCTGGCGTTTTTGAGCCACATCCAATGGCATATTCTAAAACTAAGTATATAAACATGATCATGGGAAAAAACTCTCCAAAATGGCTGCACATTTGACAATCTCTTCTATATAATGTTGATAGATTAAATTAGTTAAATTAAACCAATTGGTGGGGAAACAATTTCTATTACCACCTTGTTCTTGTATCAGGCCTGCAGATCCTCTAAATCAGTGGTTCTCAACCTTCCTAATGCCGCGATCCTTTAATACAGTTCCTCATGTTGTGGTGACGCCCAACCATAAAATTATTTTCGTTGTTACTTCATAACTGTAATTTTGCTATTGTTATGAATGGTAATGTAAATATCTGATATGCAGGATGTATTTTCATTGTTACAAATTAGAAGGCATTTTCCTCTCCTATATTCTATATTTCTATTCTTATATTCTATATTCTATATTCTTCTATTCTATATTCTATTCTATATTTCTATTCTATTCTTATATTCTATATTCTATTGTTCTATTCTTATATTTTATATTCTATATTCTTATATTCTATATTCTATATTCTATTCTTATATTTTATATTCTATTCTATATTTCTATTCTATTCTTATATTCTATATTCTACATTCTATATTCTATTCTTATATTCTATATTCTATTCTATATTCTATTCTATTTTTCTATTCTATTCTTATATTCTATATTCTATTGTTCTATTCTTATATTTTATATTCTATATTCTATTCTATATTCTATATTCTATTCTTATATTTTATTTTCTATTCTATATTTCTATTCTATTCTTATATTCTATATTCTATTCTTATATTCTATATTTTATATTCTGTTCTTATATTTTATATTCTATTCTATATTTCTATTCTATTCTTATATTCTATATTCTACATTCTATATTCTATTATATTCTATATTCTGTTCTTATATTCTATATTCTATTCTATATTTCTATTTTATTCTTATATTCTATATTCTATTCTATTCTATTTCTATTCTTATATTCTACATTGTAGTCTATTCTATTTCTATTCTATTTTAATTTCTATTCCACTCCATGAAAAAGATAGAAAGAGAAATTGAATTGCCATGGAAAAGTTGAACAAAAAGAACGAGAAGAAGCAAGGAAGAAGTATAACAATTCTCCACTTTCACCCTCATCATTCTCTTCCATTTCCCCTCAAGTATGTTCAAGATTTTTATTTTTATTATTTTTAATCAATGCCCTGTCAAAACACAACTATAAATACATCTTTTCACAGCTAAGGGTTTAGTTCGACGTTCTGCCGAACAGGATAAGCCACCCAAAACTTGCACAACAGAATCGGAGATGCAAGAAATCCAGAGATGAGCTGAATTCCAATTTGCGTGTTGGAGCAACTGGGTCACTTTTGGTAAAGGAATTCTTCAAGTTATCTTCAGAGGTCCTGAGAGAAGGAGAAATTGCATTTTCTTTGCAAGAAAATGTAGAGGAGTGATTGTGAGGCTGAAACAATGGAGTCAGGTTTTCAAAGGAGTAAGCTCATGCCTAGCTATTGCCACTGGCAAGCTGTTAGAAGGTGTCCTCTCCTTCCCCAAAGCACCAGGGCAGCCACGGGAGGGCCAGGGCGGAGGCCAGCACTGCTCCTGCGGGGAAGAGCACCAGGCCCCTCTCCGCCGGGGCTCCTGCTGTCCCTCCTGGCTGCTCCGCTCCCGCTTGCCTGCCCAGGGCGCGCCGTCCAGCAGCGGCAGCAGTGGCATTGTGGGCAGACAGGCTCCCGACCGTTTCCTGCCATGAAGCGCCTTCACTTCCTGGGCCTCACCCACCCCACCCCCTGGCAGCCTCACCGGAAGGCCCCTCTGGCCCCCGCTGCACTCAGAGCCCTCACAGCGCTCCCAGCTGCCGCCACACTCTCAGCGAAGGCTGGCCGGGTGGCTGCGGAGGCCGGGTGGAGGGAGGGCAATGCCGGCGGTGTCTCGGTACCTAAAGCCATCAGAAATATGTGTTTTCCGATGGTCTTAGGTGACCCCTGTGAAAGGGTTGTTGAAGGGGTCGCGACCCACAGGTTGAGATCCCTGCTCTAAATGGAACTCCATTTTCTAGGAGATTATTATCAATTCCTGCTGCAGCCTTTCGTCCCCTGAAAATACGCTCTATCTCCAAAGAACAGAGAGCCACCTAGCATACCAAAGAATGGTACAACAACTGCAAAAAGGGGTTAAAAACTAAGGACCTTTCCTTTTTCCTCAAGCAGCAGCTTCAAATGGATTGGTGGGCTTTTTAAAATTTACTTGCTTAGGTTTGTATGCCACTCCAGTCAGGAAATAGCTCTGAGCATCTGACATTACAGCAGTCATATTAAAGTACAGTTAGGACTATTAGCCTCAATGCCAGTGTAACTGTCTCCTCAGGCCGTTTGTTGGGAGACATGTGCTTCCTTGTGCCATTGGTTAGCCAATGTGAGAACAGACAGCTGTGGGTTAAATGGGCCAGAGGTTTGATCCAGCAGGGCACTGTTTATATACGTGCATGACAATATAAGTCATAATCTACCACCATAAAAACATTTTTGTGGGATTGCTTATCTAAATTGGCTGCTGAAAGGGTTCAGCTTCAAACTGACACTAGCTGATTCATTATTAACCCTTTATAAGCAGATAATTCTATCAGTTTCATAAAAATATGTTTATAATTGAAATAAGTGGGTTCCTTGGGATAACATTGAATTGCCAAAGGCATTTTTAGAAGCTAAAAAGCAAACTGGGGAAGAATGGCCTTTAATAAGAGCCATTTGATAACCTTTTGAAAAACTGATGCCTGTGGTTTCCCTTAGTTTGGAGTACTGCACAATAGTGAATTAGAGCTAGCTTTTTTTTTACCTCAGAAAGAGCTAAGAATGCTTCCCCTTGGCAAGGAGAAAGGAAAGCAATAGATTCAGACTCCCTCTTTCTTTGGATCCCCTAGCACTACTTGGTGGACTTCCAAACGCTCCAGAAGAGATTTTGAAGGAGCATGGAAGGCAATAGGAGGAAGGAGGGGCAGGGAATATGTTGCCAGAGGAAGGACTATATTGCTAATAATATTTCTTGGTTGAGTCAGATTAAACCTCTCCTGCTTTACTAGATACTCCTCTGCCCACTGAACAGGGAGTAACTGCCAATTGCTAATACCATCAGCATGACTTAAACCTCACAGATTTACTGTTCTTTCAAAATTCCACACCTGGGGAAGCCTGATAATCAGTTGGCTTGCAGGTACAAGTTTGGGCCGATGGCTAAATCTAGCCATCTGTCCAAACCTTCTGCAAACTGCACCAGTGCTGTGCTTGGCAGATGGTTTCTTCCTGGCTGGGGACATTCAAAAGGGGGAGGGTGTCAAAGCCAGAGGGTTGAACTACTGACATTATTTAACACACCCTATGCACCGAAATCAGGACTTCCATCTTGCACACCTAGCTAGAACTGAGGCTATAGAGGCAGAACAATAATCAGCAGCAGGGATAGCAGATTATACGTCCGTATGTTATGTTGGCTGAAAACTGGGTAGGTAGTACTTACGTATAAGAAAGTTCAGAATCTTGTAAAAAGCCTCCCTTGCCACAATTGTCCCCTTCGTTTTCCATCCAGTCCTTAGGAGCCTGTTACAATGGCCAAAAGTGCCCCCTGTTATTGTTTTAATTGTTGAGAGGCAGAATAGCAAACTCTCCCCTCAAGTGAGCAGTTTTCTCTCATGACATAAAATTTTAATTAGAAACAACCCAGCTGCCTTGAAATGGGAACAGCAAACAGCAGAAGTCAAATTAATAAAATATTTAATGACAGGAATGTATTATTGATACAGCCTATGTGCCTAGTTTTGCAAATTCTGTCAAAGCGCATGAAGCCGTAAGCTGGAAGACCTTCATGTCTTCACTTGTAGGACCAAAACGCTGCTCAAAGAGAGCTGGCGCTTAATGTTCAGTGAGCTTCCCAGCTGGATCATAATCACTCATTTGATTCAACCCATAATGGCAATCATAGTGAGAGGTCTTGGGGGCATCAGTTAACGATAGGCATTTCAATCAGAGATTGGAATGTACTGTTGCTGAATCTCATCATTTCTACACCAACAGTATTGCTAGGCAATCTCACATTGCTTGAATTGAAAATGGTTGTTATTCTCTAAGAAGCTGGTCAACTTATCTTGACCAACTGAAGGTACAATGTTTAAAGATGCTGACAAAAACAGGATGTTTTACTTGGTTCTTTAGAGATCTTGAAAGTATCATCAGTCTTAGTTTAGTTTCCACTACATGCTAATTTAACTTAACCATGGTTTACTGAACAATCTACACCAGTGATTCTCAACCTTTTCTTCACCACGGACCCCCTTTAAATTCCTCTTGTGGCCACGAACCCCCAAGACTTAACTGAAGATTTAAATCGTAACAATTCTTCAAGCTCTCACGGGAGCCCTGTTATGACACGGCTGACCTCCCGCCATCTGCGGATCACAGGTTGAAAAACACTGATCTATACTACACTAGCTGGGCTGGCATGACATACTAAATCATAAGCCACGGTTTGCATGGTTCAGAGCTGGTTTTATAAAACCCAAACTGCTTATTTAGTACACAGTGTTGTCCCTGGTTAAGAATGAGTTCTGTACCCTAACTTTGTCTTTGATCCAATTTTGTATATAAGTCGGAACTCGTACGTACAAATGGACTGCCAATTGCTAAAATGGCAGATGTTGTTTGTCGTCAAGCTGACAAAGTGCTTAAATTGAGCAATGCTTTCAGGAACTGCTGAAAACAGGTTGCATTAATGCACGTCTTCACTTCATTGGCTGAAAGGAGAACACTGCCTGCCAAATAGGCAGCCCATTCATATCTAGGGTTTGCCCTTACATTGGATGTTGTTAACCCAAGGACTGCTTGTACTGTGTGAATCTATTTGTGTGTGCTTCAGGGAAAAAGAGGACGGAACAGCTGCAAGGCAGATATGAAAAGTGTGGTCTTTATGTAGGGAACTTTACTGTAGCATACAATGATGCTTGGCAACTGACTCGCATTTATGACAGTTGCAATGTCTCTGGGTCATGTGATCCACTTTTGCGACCTTCTGACAAGCAAAATCAATGGGGAATTCACTTAGCAACCATGTTACTAACTTAACAAATGCAATGATTCACTCAACAATTGTGGTAAGAAAAGTTGTAAAAGGGGATAAGCTCATTCAACAAATGTTTCACTTAGCAACATACATTTTGGGTTCAATTGTGGTCGTAACTTAAGGATTCCCTGTATTAGTTTAAGCAAAATAAACAATGTGAAGTTGTTGAACTTCACAATGACATGTTCTGCATAAAGACCAAAGTTAAATGTTGGTCTTCAATGCCCAGAATATATCCCATCTCCTCCTGCCTCTGTTAAAAAACATGAAGAGACCTATGGAGCATTGGAATGTATTCCTTGCCAGATTGTAGCAAGAAGGAGAAATTGTCTGCATTTCACTGGAGGATATAGGAACTTTATGCAGTTCTTCTGCCTCTCTAAAGCTCAGTAAAATGTACTATACTTTGTAAGCCGCCATAAGCCAGGAGGATCAAAGGAATATAATGGAGCTGCTAGAATAATATGGTAGGATAATGTGGTTCAATGCAACATAAGGCACTGCTAGGAGTTGGAAAGTATTTATAGAGTGCACTTGTCTTCTGCTTGTATAAATGTTGGATTTCACTCAATCCATATTTTTTACTAAAGTGGACCTACAGTAATAAATATGTAATGTTCCTCCTTGCTAGCTTCTTCCTGTCTAACATATATGCTTCATTGACTATTATAATGATGATTTCATAATTTAATGAAGGAGCTGTAATTCTGCTTTTATTATGTATTTTAGTGTTTATTATGTTTTTTGTTTGATTTGATTCAGTCTAAAAATACTTTCTTAAATTTCTAAGGCTGTTTTCATGATTGATTGATACAAAAAAGGAGATTTTGTAGAAAAGGGTTACCAAATAATACGTATTTATTGAGATATGGTTTTATTATTAGGAACACCAGACAATCTGCGCCTCTCAGAATTGTGCATCCTGCTCCTTAATAGTCATCACAGATGACAAATAACAAAAATACTGTGATTCATGAAAATATTTCTTCTATTCAGAGAATGTCAGTGCTAATGAAGGCAGCATCCAATCCTTCCAGCAATATATTTGGTATGGGTGGGAGAAAACAGAAGAGGAAATTGCTTCCTGAAAGATGACATGATTTCAAGGCCATCCAAAGGACAAAGCGTGAATTTTCTGCTTTTTTCCAGTTTTAGCAATCTTGTTTTGCCCTTTCATTAGCAGTAGATTAGTTCTTAAGTCACACCACAAGATGAGTTCAGTAATTTTTCCACAGAAAGGTCTGTATTGTGTCTCATGCTAAACTGAAATAATGTGGCAATGAGTTATCTGATAATTAAGCCTAATAGCTTAGTAGTACGCTGGCTTGTTTATACATGTAGCAGAAATATAAATATTAACCAGAAAGACCAGTAAATCTCTTTTACCAATAGGAAGGCAGTTTGCAAAAAAATTGTTTAACTATGGTCAGCTTTTGGTTCAGATTGATACAGCCTCAATCTTGGAATCTGGCAAAACTTGCAAAGCCTTTTTCTGAAAATAAAGAAAAAAGGTCTTAGAACTAGCCGTTAAGTTGAAATATATAATGGAAATCAGCAGCAAAAGTCAGACACCTACTTGTCATGACTTGTTGGAAAGGTAAGATAGAAATGTGTATTTATATATTATGGCCACTCCTTGTTTGTGACTACCTCAGTTAATGACATTGGCAAATATGACAGGATTTTAAAAAAAATGATTTTCCAAACAGTATGTGCAGGTATAACCAAATTCCATGGGCTGACAACAAAAGCATCCACTATGAAACTGATTAAGGTCTAGTCAGTTTCAAGAAGCAGCAGGAACTACGGTAGTCTAGATTCTAATGAACTAATTAAGCTCACAAAACTGAGCTTGTTAACTCGTGGTTAGCATTTTTGAGGGAAGTGCTATGTTGATGTGTTGGAATGAGGTAGACTGGATTCTAGAGCAATCAGAGGGAGCTCAGTCCGCAGATATTTTGTGTGAAAGAAAAATGGAGAAGACAACCCCTCCCTAATAGTTCTCAGAGTATATGTTTGATACAAACAATAATGTACTTCGGTTTGGCAGAATTCTATTTATAGGCGCAGGACAATAAAGAACCCAGCTTGGAACAATCACCATGTGTTTTTCTTGGTTTTGGAGCCTGACAGTTGCAGAAAAAAGAACTTCTGGAAGAGATAGTTTCTATAGCGGGAAATTGTGTGGGAGAGCGGATCAGGCATAGGACACTGTAAAAGAGAGCTTTATCTGGTTGAAATGGCAGCACCAGTCATCTTTTACAGTCTCTCTTTACACACATTCACACACAAACATATTGTGTTTATGAAAAACTTAAGGCAACAAAACTAATATCCGTTCTTCCTCCTAATTTTCCTATAACCCTAGGAGGTTGGTTGGGCTAAGGAAAAGTGACTGGCCCAAAATTATCTAGCCTGATGCTGAGGACTGGACTAGAATTCACTCTATCCTGCTTTCTAGCATGGTACCTTAAGCACCAGACCAAACTGGATCTCTATATACTCCCCAAAGCCATAAAACTAGGGCACTTTAGAAGAATTGAGAATATTCAGTTTGAGAAACATAAGTATGAATGTAAAGACTGCTGCTTTTACCATTATCAAGCCTTTGTGTAACATCTGTTTTTTTTTAGTTCATTTTTGATATCTGACTCCTAGTTATTTTTAAACTGCTCTTTTATTGAAATAATACTTCAAGGGTGAGAAAACTACAAAACAGAAAAAAGCAAAACCTGAAGCACATGAAACGATTAACTGTAGTCGGTATTTGTACCCAGAATGTCATGTAAACTTAATAAAAACATTAGCATTGATAAGAAATTGTCTGGATTTTAATACTCTTAACTAGAGTGTCTTAAATACTCTAAATACAATGTCTTAAAGAATCTTTGCAACTGTTAATTTTTCAACTTATGCTGTGGTCCCCAAAACTCAAAACACCCAAGTTGGTATGGAGCTGGAAAGAAACCAGTTCTTGAATTTGAGAAAGAAACACCCCAATACCCTTGCCTTTTTTTTTGCCTCCCCCATCCCCTCCCACAAACCACAAGTACTGTAGGCAAAGGGAAAGGCATTTTATTAAGACTTTATATAGGGCACAAAGACAAAGGATACATTTGATAATGTGTATTTGATAATATCAGAAGGCTACAAATCAAATAATAAAAGATATTGATTAGATGGTAATCCATATACGGTAAGATATGTTGCACTTCCTCTTTCGATGACTTCCAATGCCAGCCCCATTGTTTGATTGATGTCCCTGAAAGGGCTAGTTTTTGCATATCAAAGGAAATGGTTTTTGGCTCAAAGGAAAAACATGATTTCCTAAACTTCAAAAGGAGGCACAGGTGCCATGCTCAAATGCTAATATTACAATTTATTAAAATGGTAATGATGATGCCTAAAATTCCATTTGGTTCTCAAATTAATAACAGTGTGCTGACCCATTGTAGTGTTTAGTAGGCAAGTGAGCAATTAACATCTGAAATTGCATGGGATTCATAGCTGGACCGTTTCTGTAGGGCAGAACCCAGAGAAGAATAGCAACAATGGGGAGCACATATTGAGTGGGACACACCGAAGAAGACAATATAGCAAGCAGAACCAGGGCAATCACAGTCATTACCATGAACAGTAAATGTTTCATTCACCCCAATGTGTCATTCACGTACCAAGTAGTTTTTTGTTTAATTCTCTGGGGTTTGTGTGTGTGTGATTAGGATAGGAACTATCTTAGCTAACGTATGTTGCTGGGTAATTAAGCCTTCATGAAACATATATCAGCTTTGATTAATATGTTTCCCCCAGTAACTGATCTAAGACCTGCCTCTTTTGCAATACATTTTCCAGAGAAATTTCCATCCTGAACTAGCTTGCAGCTCTTTGAAGTGTCATTAATAAAGACTTCAAAAGCAATACACACATTTGCAACAAGTTTATTTATATAGTAAAACCCTGCCTACCAAATAAGAGGATTAAGCAAAATTGTATGATGTACCTGCCAATTAGTACTAAAGAACCCAAGAAAAATAGGAAGAGGGGTTGACTCAGCGCAGTTCTACAAGTTTCATTTTGCGGATCAGCATTTGTGATTGCATGAAGTTTTCAGTTGACAAGAGAATTGCTCTCCCAGCGTCTCCCACCCCAGTTGCTGCATTAAAAAAAAATGCAAATAGAGCAAAAGTGCAACAGAAATAATGGTTGCTTAAAAGAAGTCCACAAAGTTTCATAAAGTAGTTCATCAAGTAAGTTCCGAGAGTTGTGCAAAAGTGGGCCCATTCCTAAGCCTGTGAATCCAGGACCTTTTTCCTTCCACGCGTACAAAATTTTGGAGTAGCCAACAATATCTGGGTGATCCTCCCAGGTTAGGTTGAGAATCCTGTTACGGAACTTTTTAAGGCACAGGCAATCTCCCAGCTGGAATAAATGGATCTGGCACTCGGAGGAACCGATAGAGGAGAATATTTGTAGCACAGGGTTGAAATAAAGGATCCTTGGTGTTCTCTGAGTTTGGTTGTTTTCTTCTTGCAGACATTTCATTATCTAAGCTAGGTAACCTCATCAGTGCTGAGAGAGCATCAAGGACTCCTCAGAGGAACTGTGACCCCTACTGCCATTGCCTTCCATGGCTCTCTGCTACTGCTTCTTCTACAAGGATAGAAACTTTGGCATCCTCCTCACCCCACCGATAGATGCATTGAGAGGGCAGAGAGTCACTTCTCCTCTTTGTGAGTCCTCATTCTAGAAACGTTTTGGGGTTTTCCACATAAGCTCCAGAGGCAAGCCAGACTAGAATAGCTTGGGTATCACAGTATCTTTCACAGGTAGTTGCTGAGCCAAAAGACAAAAGAATAACATGAGGCATTTGGTCACCCACTAGGAACCATTCAAATAAACATCATAGAGACATTGCAAGTAGCAGTCCCAGCATCTGAAAGAAACTTCTGATAAGCAGCTGTTGGAAGAAATATCCATCTGGGTTTAGCTCCAAGTGGGAAAAAAGACACTGGAAACATGGTGGCTGCTTGGAAAGATGGTTTAATGGTGGACAGCACGACCACATGGTTTGAGGTCCTGGGGAAAAGGCAATCACATGTTTCAAGATGTTGAGGACCACTAGAAAGGGAAAAAGGGCGGATTGCTGTGAGTGCCTGAGTTTTATGCCCTCTGTTGGGCTCCACCCCAGAACTTCCTGTACCTGTGTAAGAAATGCACTGATTGGTTG
>JANHFT010009542.1:92206-108481 GCA_032467955.1 Pseudoxenodon macrops
TCCTGGTTGCTCTCCTCTGGACTCTTTCCAGAGTCTCAACATCTTTTTTGTAGTGTGGTGACCAAAACTGGATGCAGCACTCTAGGTGTGGTCTAACCAAGGATGTTGCTGTGGAGATGGCAAGAGAGTTGAACTGGGCTCCGTGTCTCCACTTGGCTAAGGACCGGTCATCGGACTTGCCGCTGTGCCAGCGGAGGACTCTTTGGGTTTTGGAATTGCTATAAAAAGAAAAGACACACTCTTGGGTTCCCTGACAATCAAGGTAGCTGGGAGGGGGCTCCCAAGGAGCCCAACTCTAGGATTTCAGTGCCAGAAGACCTCGCTGATCCTCCTCTCCCTCCCTTCCAGGTGCCACCTTTGATGTGGCCATGCGCTTCCTGTACGAGTGTCCCTGGCGCAGGCTGCAGGAGCTGCGCGAGCTCATCCCCAACGTCCCATTCCAGATGCTGCTGAGGGGGGCGAATGCGGTGGGCTACACCAACTACCCAGACAACTCCGTCTTCAAGTAAGTGGCGCACTGCTCTCACCTGGGCTGTTTCCAGGTGCTCGAAGAAGTGGGACGTCCCACTTCTCGTCTTTCTCAGGACTTTCCCCTGCCTTTCTGAGGTTTATTTTGGCAGCTATACGTTTTATGCTCAAAAAGCTTTTTTGTTTTTGTTTGTTTGTTTTAAATAGTTTTTTAATTGAATTTTACACATTAAAAAATTACCCCGTCAATCGGAGGTGATAAACAATAAAACAGAACATACATAAACATATACAGTCATAACAAAAACATTAAACAAGCATAGAAAACATGGTTTCAACTCTTCCAACTAGGGTGGTTATCAACATCTCTCCTTGTCTTATTTCGTAACTTAATTGTGCTATTAAAACTATAAATTTTTCTATCATATATATATACCCAATTGTACCATTTTTCCCATACTTTATAGTACTCTGAATCTTCTTTATCTTGTAGTTCCTTAGTTAATTTATCTATTTCTGAGCATTCTAATATCTTTATTATTATTATCATCGAATCATTTGGGATACTCTCTGCCTTCCATTTTTGGGCAAAAGTAATTCTTGCCGCCGTTGTGATGTGGAGTACCAAATATCTGTCTTCTTTTTTTAATTTTTAATTTATAATGCCCAATAAAAATAATTCCGGTCTCAGTTTCAATTTTTGTTCTATCATCTCCTCAATCCAATTATTTATTTTACTCCAGAACTTCTTTGCTTCAGGGCACGTCCACCACATGTGGTAGAACGTTCCCTGTTTATGCTCACACTTCCAGCACTTTGGAGAAATTTTTGCTGATATTTTTGCCAATCTTGCCGGAGGTAGGTACCATCTGTAAAACATTTTATATACCGGTATGTTCTCTCAGGAGAAACTCTTGGTTGCATCTCAAAGGTGCTTTTTTTAGGCAACTGACTTTTGTTTTCTTTTGAAGACGTTTCGTTTCACTTCTCTTCTCATCCAAAAAGCTTCTTCAGCTCTTGGGTTATATTTCACTTCCAGAAAGGGAGAGAAGTCAAGGCCAGGCAATGCTGTTGCTTCATCATCATTGTGGATTTTGTGGTACTAGCCTCTCTTTAGAATGAAGGCTTGCCCCATCTGTTACAACCCTCTGGTGGCTCTTTGAAGACCACTGGTGGCTAATGAGCTCTCACCATCTTTGATATTTACCAATAGTATCAATCACTCTGTACTGTGGGTGTTTTACCTGCTGATTGGCAGTGTCTCTAATCAGTAAAATAAATAACTTTCTTTCAATGCCTCAGTCTCATCTAGAACTCCAAAAACAAAAGTGTTGGGTGGCTGCAGCCTTAATACTTTCCCTTCTAACATAGAATTTTGTGACTGGACATCCCTATTATGGCAAACGTTGTGTCCGTAATTCTCCTGTGGTGGTTTTAAGAAAATGCTACCATTTGGTTTTCAGGTCCTGTTAAGTGTCATAAAAATCCGTAATTAAAGGTTAGGAACAAGTGTCATCAACTCAAGTTAGGATTGCATTTTCTTCAGTATTTACAATGCAGAGGATATTTATTGGCTAGCTGGAAGTGACCAGCGTGGTTTGATTGCTGTAGCGTTGTGTGCGTTTTATTGCTCATGAACCCTGGATTGTTTGTTCCAGATCTAGTTTCTAATGGTGGGTGGCAGGCAGGCAGGGTAGAAGAGAGGATAAAAACTTGCTTCATTCTACAAAGGGTGATTGATCTTTTTGCAGAAACAGACAGACGTGATTAGATTACTTTTAAAAGGAGCCTGCAGAGATGATTAACTTTGCTTGTGAAAAAAGGCACGTAATGTGCTCCAGAAAGAAGAGGTGGCTACTGCCACGGGACTGTACAACTGTTTACAGGGAATACAATGAAAAACAGTCTGTTTTACTAGACTGAACCCATGTGATTCCTTAGGCCCTCTTAACATTATAAAGTAAGTGCAACTTGCTTTTCTCATTGTTTTCCCAGTAGAAATCACATGGATTCACATTCACGTGGGAGGGGGGTGGGAGAGAGAGAGAGAGAGAGAGAGAGAGAGAGAGAGAGAGAGAGGGAGGGAGGGAGAGAGACAGAGAGAGAGGACTTTATTGTATCTAATACCACTAGATGGCACCCACTGGCAATTTTTTAAAATTTAACCAAATTGTTACAAGATTTTGGCCATTTAATTATATATTTTTGATTTTTTTTCTCCTTGCTTGCAAAATTTTGCTGACCTCTTTTATAAAGGGAGATATGTTTGCCTTATGCTGAAATCAATGATTATTTCTTGTATTGCAATCTAATCAAACTTCCCAAGTTTTTAAATGCAACTCCAATATATTCCTTTTTAAAATGGGAGAGCCATTCCTCACAATATGTAGACAGGCAACTACTCCACAAACACACACACACACACACAAATGTCAAGTGTGTGTATAAGTTAACTGACGTAAGTATAAACATGATTATGAATAGAGAAAATGGATACAAATAAATGAGTACATTAGAACAGGGTCCGTAGGCACATTGGTGCGCTTATGCATCCCATCTTCCTAAAAGATTGGCTGAATGATGTATGCAACCTGTAGGTAACCACCAGAATACTTTGGCTAAGACTGCTTTCTTTGTGTACCTGAGGGCTGAAAGGGTTTTTATTTTATTTTATAAAGTTGAAGAGCAATATCAAATTAGTGCAGGCGTAAGGTTTCTTATTTGCGCTGCTTGAATGCAATGAGTACAGGTGATCCTCGACTTACAATAGTTTATTTAGTGACCATTTAAAGTTACAATGGTGCTGAAAAAAGTGACATGATCATTTCCCACCTTTGCAGCATCCCCATGGTCATGTGATCAAAATTCAGATGCTCCGCAGCTGGTTGATGTGCCCAAAGGCCATGTGCTCACCCTTGGCTACCTTTTGACAAGCAGAGTCAATGGGGAAGCCAGATTCACTTACACAACCATGTTACTAAGTTAACTGCAGTGTTCAGTTAACATGCAGTGATGATTAACTGGGGCAAGAAAGGTCGTAAAAAGGGGCAAAAATCACTTAACAACGAAAATTTTGGGCTCAGTTGTGGTCGTAAGTCGAGGACTACCTGTATTACATACTTCAAATGTGTTGTCTGAAACTGGCAAGGCTACAAATGAGAGTTCTGCAACTTCACTGTAATCCCTACCTTGGCCTGATGCAATTTGGATCTATACATCTCTTATCTAAAATGAGATTTTTATTGGGAAATATCCCAGGCCTGCAGCCATCTGTATGACTAGAGAGAATCTCTCCAGAACCACCTGCAAGTACAGAATGTAGAAACCTTTTCCATTACAACAGAGGATGGCAGTCGTGTTCTTCGCAATCCTGGCTACAAATTAAAAGAGACACCTTTACGAACACTTTCCAATATTTTATTACAATCTCAATGCAGAAAATATCGTTAGTTCATGATATATATATATATATATATATATATATACATATACATTCTTACATGGAATTCCCTCCCCCTCCACTTTTTAAGCAGGTAAATCGTATTTCATATACATGATATACATCAGACATTAAAAAATAAATTCAGGGATCCCAAAGCTATTTGTGTTCCCCCAGACAATCCCCCAGACTTTCATGCATACATTTGCTTTTCTTGGTCATACATCAGCCGTGAGCAACAAATATATACAAACCCTCCCAAATGTACTGGCCTAGTAAAGAGATCGGCAAGAAATGCTACCAGGAATTACTTTCATAGTTCAGTAATCTGCAGCTATTAAGAGTCTGTGCTGCCCATTTGAAAACATGGGGTTAGCTTTGTCTACTGTCAATGAGACATTATTAGGTTACACAGAACAGCTCAGTAAAATATCAGGGTTTTTAGTTGGTTCCATTAATGCAACTCCCCTATGCTACTGTCATAATGCTGTTTAGTATTTAGACGTTTGCAAGTTAAGATGGTAGTAAAATGTTAATTACTGAGTTAAGTGCAATAATGTCATTCCCCCCCCACCCCCTTCTAATCCATGTTCCGGGCGTCATTTGAAAGTGGTAACACAAACACCACTTGCCTTTAAAAATGTAAGCACTTAAAGGAAAAAGAAAGTCCAGAAGGTTTTTTTTCTTTTTAAAACAAAACCTTGTTGAAAGTATTTTAACTTGGGGGGGAAATCGGCTCATTTTTACTGAAAGACAGTCAGTTTATAGAAAGTATTAAATGCTAAGTTCTGAATTGTACAAAAATGGCACACAAGTTTGGAAACAAAGAATGATTTGATTCTCTGTCCAAAACTGATTGTTAGCCTACCTGGGCAGAGCACTTTAAAAAAATATTAAGGATTTTTTCCCCTCTCAAAAATGGTTGTACTGGCACGGGAGTGGTATATCTATCTGGAAAATAATCTGGCTCGTTTAGTTCCACTAAAGATCCACAGATTACTCAAAGTTCAACATATCCACATCAGTATTCATATAGCTTCTCAGTCTATTCTGAGGGTGGCCAAAAACAACCAACAAAGGAACAAGCTATTGAAAGCAGCCAGAAAGTAATAATCAGAGGACAACATATGTATTTTGGGCAGCGGCCATCTCACAGATTTGTCCGGCATGCACGTGGCCTCTTTCCTTTCCTTACATTATGTCCAATGGCAACACAAATTGTATTATAAAGCTAAGTTGCTCCTGGGAATGAAAGGGAAGGGTATATTTTCCTTGCTTTTGTTGCTTCTTTCAGATTTCTCCTTCCTCGTGTCCTTTGAAATCCTCAAATCAGGTTCCAATACCTAGTGAATTAAGTCAATTATGAGGCCAAATAAGCTGTAGCTAGTCAGAGGAACAGAGGTAGCAATATTGGTTCTCTATCCTTAAATCAAAGCAAGTATCTTATTAACAAGAAATACCTTTCAAATGCTATTCAGGCTTTTGCCAAAAGGCTAATTGGGGATAGAAAAGCTTCACATTTCAGGATGGACTGCAATTCCCATCCATTTCCTGTTTTTTTTTTGTCATGGTAGCGGTTGAGGGGACTTATAGTCTAAAACAGAGGTCTCCAACCTTGATAACTTTAAGACTTGTGGACTTCAACTCGCAGAGTTTCTCAGCCAGCTTCAGACCAGTTGGAGACCCCTGGCCTAAAACATCTGAAAAGTTCCGAATTGCTCATCGCCTGTGGAAACCATAATATACTGCAGTTCTGTTTCACCATCTCTGCATTGGCATTTCTCTTGTGCAACTCAGAACATTTAACTAACCCACCAGAAGCTGCTCTGAAAAGAAGAAAGATCTACAGGCAAATCCAAGAGTCAGTTGCTCTTAATTAGAAGAGTTCTTTCTTGTGACGGGCTTCTGTTGGAACGCATTTATTCCCCCACTGCATGAAAGTACCAAGAAATTGTTCACTTGGAATACTTTATTTTTACACCTTGGGTTTTAGAATAATCTAGATTCCAGAATTATTGTGTGATAAGGGAGTACACATTCCTATGCTGAAGCAATTTATATGCAAAATTACATCATACAACACTGGATGACAAAATACTTGGCATGAGACACAAATGGCAAGGCAGGACTAGCACCTCAATCCCATCTTTTATCAGATCTGAAGGAATTTTTATATAAAGTCTGACTCAGGATCAACCACACCATAAAAGGCATCTGTGGATGGTCACAAAAGCTTCTGTCCCAGAGCAGTATTTCTTGTTTTTATATTCTTATCAGGAATGAAATAATTTATCTCTCTTCAAATTTAAAAACAAAAAAACCCGCTTACTTTACAAAATATAATAATTATCCAACGAACAAGAAGAGATGCTCCAGTGCATTGATAAGAGTTCAGTAAAGAAATCCGGTTGGTAATGCACACCTCCTTTGTTGGGCCAGCTGAAAGGATCTAGAGATTTGCTGTTCTCTGCCTTGAACACTTCTCCAGCACAGCTGACAGCCCTCCAAGGCAAATGCTATTCAGTCCAAAGCATTGCCTACAGAATGGAGTCTTATATACATTTTCAACAAAGCCGTTCCAGATTTTTCATTTGAAATTATAACAGGCACATTTAAAGAAAAATACAAGCAGTCTGCTTCCTCTGAAAATCTTTTTTACTTAAAAAAAAAAAGCCTGTAAAAATATTCCGCTCAACCATCTATATCCATCTAAGAAGGGGAATATACATGTGTAAGAGTTTTATCTGTTTTATCTGTCACATTCGCAAAGCTATCAGTCCTCCTTGGCTGGCCTTTTTACCTCCAGATGCTCTGCTTTGCCGATACAACTGCAAGACACATAAAAATAAACAAAGCGACCCCATTATTACAGCTGAACGTCTGAGAAACAAAAGGAAGACATGTCATTCCATGCAACTGCAGATTTAATGAAAAACAGTGAAAGTCTTTATGATGATTCTTTCAGAAATAAACCTCAGATTTGGACGTTGCTACTGGTACATTTTAAATAATCCAATATACAGAAAGTAACCCCTCAATAGCAAACATAACACTTTCTATCTAGTGCAAGCCAAAATTGGGATTTCATTATTATGGGCTCCTGGACTTAAAAACAACCTCGACATTCAATGTCATCCAGCAAAAGAAAAACAGTTTGAGGAAACTAATTTGATTTAACAAAGTAGAACCAAAAGAAAGAGAGAAATACGGGAGTTCTGGCTTCTTTATCGTCTTCTTTCAAGGATCATGGAATATACTCAAAGCATTCTAATGAAGGTTCCTGGGATTAAGAATATGATAGCAGAATAATTGCTGCAGATTTAAATAAAATGGCCTTGCACAGGAGAAACAAACAGTACAATATCAGTTTATAGTAATATATTCTCAAAGCATCAGAGACAATTTCACCAATTAAGACCATTTAGGTTTTCCAAGATTAAAATCTGGAGTTTGAGCCTGAACTCTGCTCTGAGTTTATCTAACTCAAGATCATGGAGTAGGAGGTTTTTCTGAGATGTCGCCTTTTCAGTTGGAACAATAATTCACTATGAAACCAGACTTTTTATAACTACAGTAACTTTCCTTCCAAGTACAAATAGCATTTTTAAAATCAGTGGAATATAGTTCCTCAGAAACTGTTTTTAAGGACTTTGAATTAAATCTCTTCCTTTCATTTCCTATTCTTTCATTACTTTTTTTTTTAAGCACCTTAAAAACATATACAGGTAGTTTTCGACTTACAACCATTCATTTAGTGACCCTTTGAAGTTACAATGGTACTGAAAAAAACGACTTATGACTGCTTTTCACGCAACCATTGCAGCATCCGCTTGGTCATGGGATCAAAAGTTGGACGCTTGGCAACTGACTCATATTTATGATGGTTGCGGTGCCCTGGGGTCATGTGATTACCTTTTCTGACCTTCTGACAAGCAAAGTCAGTGGGGAAGCCAGATTCACTTAACAACTGTGTTACTAACTTAACAACTGCAGTGATTAAACAACTGCGACAAGTAAGGTCTTAAATGGGGCAAAACTCACCTAACAATGAGTCACTTAACAATATAAATGTTGGCTCAATTTCGGCCATAAGTCAAGGACCATCTAATACTACTCTGGTGTACTTTCAAAAAACCAGGACTCATGTTCTTACCCCATAATATTAAAGTACTTCTCAAAGAAAACTACGGAAGTGCAATAAAAAGGAAAGGCTATAATATATTTACAAGATATGACCAATTCTGTAAAGCAAAAATTACATGCACACTCTTTTGACATCCATTTTTAAAAGTGCAAACACATAAACCAAATCTGGCACTCTGAAGGGATTTCATAGAAAGATCCCAGGTGAACAATAAGCACATGTAAGGCTATGACCTTGTTAGTGAAGTTGTAAAGCATCCTGAACACACACACACCCCAAATCAACTGAATGGACAATACTAAACTGGCAACTGCTCAAGCAACTGCCTCAAACATGATGCAGTTTGGATAACCATAAGCAGAATGTTATTAGTAAACATCCGTCGCTCTCCCACTCATCTCACAAGCACGCTAGCAGTAGACGGGGTATCAAGTCTTCAGCCTTTGCCTGTCAATTGAAACATCAGGAGCCGTTTTTGAAACTCTACTTACTCCTGTGCTCAGCTTCCCCACCCACCCCACTTGCCAGGTGTGGTTGCTGGCTTTGATAACCATGGAAAGACAAACCCAATCAAGCTCTAAAGAGGAAGAAAAGGTGAGAGGCTAAAGCATTTGTAATTTTCTTGTAGCCGGAAGCTACTCCCACCAATGTTAAGAACATTATGTCTGGAGACCTGCTTGACAAGACCAGGCATTAAACACAAAAGAGACCTTGGCCCTTTCAAACATACACACCCTCGGGGTTCAAGCTGGACACCAGGGGATTCTGGAGGTTCCGTGGATTGCCGAGGAAATGCTTGGCTGTAGGTCTGGGAGGTGAGTTTCGGTCGAATTCCAACCAATCTAGGGAAAATGACAGTTTAATATAGCTTCCTTGATCCAAAGGTGCATTTCTTTGATCGGATTCACTTAGTGGATATGATCCACTTGAAAACTACAAGGATTCACTTATTACACCTGTGGCAAAAAAGGTCATAAAATGGGGCAAAATGCACTTAGCAACTACCTTGTTTAGCCACATAAATTTTGGGATCAATTGTGGTTGAAAGTCCGAGGACTACCTGTAATTTACTTCTGAGCCTGAATTTGAAGCCTGATAGAAGGAAGGCAAATATAATATATTTTGCACTGAATGGGTTACACCAAGATAAGTCAGTGAAATCAGTAGATCAGCAGGTTTCACAACAGCTTTGGCTCAGATTGGCAATACCAATTTTTCAGGAAGTTTAACTTTCAGGAAGGTTAAGTGACAGCTAGTCAAATGCTACACTTACCAAAAGGCAGGGGTGGTATTCAACCAGTCCGGACCGGTTCAGGCGAACCGGTTGTTGCAACCTGCGGGTGGCAGCCCACAGCCTTTCCCCTGGGTGTAATCCCATCCTATATGGCTGCGTTTTTTGATGCTGCATGCATGGGTGGATGGTGCGCGAGACCGAACTGCCGTGTTTTTGATGCAGCGTGCATGTGCGCAAGGCGCACACTCACAGTTTTGATTCTGGGCAAACCGATTGTTAAATTATGGGAAGCTCAACTCTGGCAAAAGGGATATTGTCTTTATAGTGATTGTATTTAAACTGAGATTTTTGAAGGCTATGGATCAGGGTTATTATCACAATATTCTTCACTGTTTCTTCTAAAGCAGAGATGGGAAGTTAACACAGATCAAATCTCCATAGTATTTACTCTAAATTCTAGTCAAGCACAGATCCTGTGTCCCAATGGACACACCCTATGCTGTTTTCTTGGAAGGCAAAATATGGATTTTTAAAAATGTTCCTGCTCTAACCTGCAGTCTTAGAATTCCTGATAGTCTCATCATATTCAAGAACTAAGTACATTTAGCCTTGCTTAACTTCCAAGCCCATATAAATAACAGTAGTCAAGTTCTGACACCTGCTGAGATCAATCTGAAAAGAAAAAAAGTACTGTAGAGGTAAGAAAGGATACATATTTCAAATACCACTACCAAGACTACAATGTTCCACACTTAGGTCTGTCTGTTGCACAGAAAAGTTAAAATCTATATAAATATCATGCATATTTCCCCAAAAGCAAAACACATCTAAAAATGGATTAAATGTAAGGTAACTAGGGTTGAATTGAATCTCCCATTCTTGAATTATGTTTAACTCAGGACCTCCACCGTGCACTATCTTGTTTCAATTTGCTGCAGTTTTAGTCCAGTCAATAATGCACTAAATACTCAATAAGGCTAAGCCTCCACATCTATACAGAATTTAAAAAAAAGATGTCCAATTAATTGTTCTTTCATGTGCTCCACATATACAGGGTGTACCAAAAGCCCAATCACAATATGTTTTATTGAATTAAAAAAATCTGCAAAGAAAATGTTACTGTACTTCAAAGGTGTTCAAAGGTCATGGATTTAACAAGTAAGGAAGTATTTAGAACAAAATAGCAGGCCAATTTGAGCATTTAATTAAATTTATAGTTGGTATATCGTATATTTTGATACAAAAAGGGTTTGTTTTTGCTAGTTACTTACTTCTCTAAAAGATGCTTTCCCCTCAGGTCTGAATAGAGGTCACTCTCATTCCACTGTTTAACTACCATTTCTATGGATTCTATTTACAGCTATCAAAAATGGTTTGATGGAAACACTAATGATAATACTCTTCTTTCTCACATCCTAGTGCTTTCAAGATATGTTGGCTAATGCTTCTCATAACGCCTAGTGACATAGCCACTACCTGTATAATCTATAAAATACCTCTGAAGGGGTTACCAGATTGGGAAAGCCTTAAAACAATTCTTCTGTCTCCCTCCTTTTTCCTGCCCACTGAGTTATATTCTGACCTCCGTTTCTCTGGTGAGTTGGCAACTCTTGGCTAATTTGATCCAGCTGCGATTCTGCCTCTGCTCTGGCCTGTGGAGTAGTCGCCATGGCTCCTGTCTGCTGGATGAATTGTTGTAAATTACATTGCCTGAGTTCCTTATTCAATTCCTCCAGCTCTTGGTTCTGGGCCTGAAAGACAGAGAAGGAACAGGCAGAGTAAATTCCAAATCTCGTCTTTATTTGAAATAATAATCTGAAATTGCAGGGAATAAAGTATTTTTTTTTTAATTTCATCTAGCCTCCATGCAAAGTTTAACTCCTTTCTCTTTGTTCCTCAAATATGTATTAGAAATCAATCAGAATTTTCAAGGCAAATGGTAAATGCTATCAAGACACGCCCATCTGATCCTTCACAAGTGGAGGAGACAATTGTCTCCTTTGTTATGGAGACAATTAAATTGGCAGCCCATTGTCTGGTATTACCTGTGATGGTGTTTATTGAGGGAGCGGGATAGAAGTAGAAATCCATCCAATACTTTATTATAATATGTAAGATATCAAAATGCACATAATCTCAAGATCAGCTCTCCTCCAGTCAAATACGCTTTGCCAAAGGCAGTAAAGATAGTCTTGCCCATCTCACATTACATCACACTGGTCAGTCTTTGGGTGCTTTCCTCATTTCAGGGATTTGATTAAGATCAGCTGCTATAAAACTATCTCTATTAACAAAGTGGAAAAGAGGGGGCCTATATCTATTTTATCATGGACATGGAGAATTCAATGGACAATGCTAATATTCTACCATAAAGGAGGAGAAATGCTGGGAGGAGGATGTATCAGTGCATATAAAAACATGTTTTAAACACACTGTTTCTAATGTAGTTCCTATGTTAAAAGAGAGACAGTGAGAATCTAGGAATCTGATAACCAGCAACATTTCAGTAGGAGTAGGCAACAGATTAAGAAAGTATTTGGACACAAATATCTTTGCTTCATAACTGTGCATCCAATGGAACTAAGCACCCAGAATATGAATAATACTCTAAATAATGCTAAATAAATTACAGGCGTATTATATAGCTGTGCAGATAATGAAATATGATGCAGGGTTGCAGAGAATTTCAGTTTAGAAAGTCTCATCTTTTGCTTTTCTTATCCATTCATAAATAGCGTACTTTAGATAGAGGACATAATCAGTTAATTCAGAGGCTACACTGGATGAATCTTGGAAGAAGTGAGGACGTAGACAATAGCTAGAAATCATTTGTGCGTTCTTATGGAATTCTGATTTAGTCAGCCTTCAATCAAAAAAAAGGCCAACAAGATAGCATATGTATGCTAGTCATATTCTGAGGAGTGAATATAAATTGTATGGTGCAAGAAGGGAAAAATGTTTATTCTGGGAATAAAGAACTGTCTTGAGTCTCCCAATGACCTAATACAATACGTACAGTATATTTCGGACTATAAGACGCACCTTACTTTTTTGGGAGAAAAATAAGAAGAAAAAAATCTGCCTACCAGCATCCATCTGGCTAGCGTCCTTAGCAAATAGCCTGGAAAAGCTCCGTTTGAGAGGCTGCTTTTTCAGCCTTGCAAAGCTCCCTTTGACAGGCTGGGCGGGGCTTACATTCGGTGTATAAGACACACCCAGATTTTCACCCTCTTTTAGGGGGTGGGGGGAGCAAAGTGCATCTTATACTCCGAAAAATACGGTATTTACATTTTCCTTTCAGCAAGAATGGAAATTCCCAAATGTTTCTTTGACCACAGAATAGCAAACAAAATTTATATCAAAGAAAACATATTATGGGGTATGGCAGATTTAGAATACATCCAATGCTTTAATCTTTATAATTACTGAAAAATAAATTCATTTATAAAGAGTTTATGCCTGGCCGGCCTACTACGGGTATACTTCAGGTATTATATTCTTATGTGTCCATTCTACCATAAAATGAAAAGCAACTTGATTTTTCAAAACAAAGAACTGTGAGGATAAGAAGTTTATGTAATTTGCAGAATTTCTAGTCAGTATAAACAATGAATGTGCTGATTGTAAATATTGGGCACTGTAGTTCCTCCATATTAGAACCGTAGGAAAGGCAAAATTAGCTTACCACATGCAATTAATGAAAGCTAGCCATCCCCCCTCTGCTCAAATGTCATAAGACATGAAAGTAGCTAGAACTGTTTTAACAGTCACCTAACTTTTAATTATAAGATAGCTTCATGATGCCATGGAGCATATGTATAAGGTGGAGACAAGAGGAAATTAATATCCAGCTTAAATTAAAAGTGCAGTTTAGTTATTATGTTGATTTGCAACATTTTTGTTTGGATCAATTATCTCATACTTGAACATAATTTGAAGGTGGTTCCCAAAGAGATCTACTGTAGGCATCTCATTCTGCTTCTCAGCACTATCACGGAGAAAACACATGTGTACGTAGCAGAGATGCAGTGTGGAATATCTGTTGCCAAAGAGTCATTAGAAGCAAGCAAAATCAGAGAAGCATATCCTGAACATACATGGGTGAAGAACAACCCTTTGGACTCACACATGGCTTGCTAAGAAAAGGATCATTAGCTTTAAGCACAAACCTGCAGATTGTACTCTGTTTCCTCCAAGGCCTTCCCCACTGTATCCAGGCTGCTTTCAAGCTGGGCAGTTTGCTTGGCCTTGGTTTCCAGGTCTCTCTTTATTTTAGCTGCTATCCCCTCTAGCTCAGTAGGATTCTGGGTAGACGTTTCCTTGGTCTTCTTGGTTCTCTCAGCAATTTCCCACTGGATTTCTCTTTCCAGGGTCTCTGTTTTTACCATAAGCTCATGGATTTTCTTGGTGTATTCCTCCATTGTGGCCCTTAGGCTGTGCACTTTCTCCCGCCGCTCCCTTTCATGCTCCTTTTCTGATTGTAGCTCATTCTGCCAAAATTCTTCCTCACTCAGCTGGCTCTCATTTTGGTGGATCAGCTGTTCCAGCTGCAAAATCTCATCCTCCTGATAAGAGCCTTGGCTGCATTCCCAATGCCTGATGTCCATTTCCAAGGCATCCCCTTGCATCTCTAGGGTGCAGAGATGCTCCTGCTGGTGTAGGACAGTCTTGAATAGCTCCTCTTTGGAAAGTAAGCCCCCTCTGGCTCCATCTCTAACACACATCGGGTCTTTCCTGGGCTGTCTCAGCTTGTTTTTGGCACAGGCCTCACTTGAACTCACAGGACCTAAGTTGAAGGTTAAAGATTTTTTGGGTTGCCTGCTTCTAGGTACTTCTGTACTGAGTGGTCTAGGTTTAATGGGCAAGCTAGCTCTGACAAACGTCCTCTCAGGTATCTGGGCAGCATTGTCTGAAGAAGGCCTCTCTATGAGGCTGGGGCCAGTACGTTGCAATATAAATTGCACATCCTGAGCATACTGGCCGCATTTGGATAGAGACTCTATAGGACATTCATGTGGGAGAAGCTGTCTCTCCTTCTCACGTAGTCTTTGGATGAGAACATAGCGGCCAGTTTGACCTGAGAAAACAAGACAGATATTATGAGGATAAGATTTCCTCCCTACAAAAACACCAGTAAACTTCCTTTCTCCTATCCAGCTATATCAGGCTCACATTCCACAGTAATTTTCCTTGCAAGTCCACACCCATTAACACCTGAAGGTAAAAAGCTTTGGAGAATGGGACAGCCGCTTCCCAAAGAGACATAGTTAAGTCTGTGAATAGTTAAGTAATAAGCAGAATTGCCAATGGCAATTTTTCTTCTTCTTTAGTTGCATCTATATTACTAATAAGATGCCTCCATAGAGAACTAAGGTTTAGACTAAAAAAAATAGTTTTTTAATTGGAAGTACCAACTGCTTTATTAAAATCAGTTGTGATTTGGGAAGCGAGAATTTGAGAAGTGGCTTATGCATTCACCCAGCAACATTTCTTCAATTTAGACATGACTTTCACCAAGTTCCTTATCTATGCTGATACCTCATACAAAAACACTTGGGGGAAAATGTCACACTAAATGCATTACTTTTACCTATGCTCTACATGGTCACTATAACAACATGGATATGCTCTTATGTGCAGCATTTTTGCTCATTTAACAAATATTCTTCACAACACACCTCATATTATCCGAAATGTTCCTATCATACTTTCAAGTCTTATTTTTTTCGATATTTAACAAATATCCTGCCAAGTAACAAATTTGGATACTTGCTCTATTTTTCATCATTCATGTATCACTTCCAACTGTTCACTCCAATTGTGAAAAATAATTAACTTGGTCTTTGTTACATTAATTTTCAGATATATGCTCCTTGTTCCATCATATAATTTTCTGATATTTGTTGCAAATCAGTTGGAGTCCTTGTCCATTCCATGGCATACAAGAATACATGCTTCTTTACATCCCTGATCAACACACTTCTAATGTTGCACAAGCATTTACCTACAACCCATTTGTGCAAAAAAGTGGGCCTGTTTTTCGCAAAAATGGGGTGCACAGGGGGTTTGGGAGGCCTGCAGACTTTTGTGGGGGCTGAGAGAAAACAAAAACGACCCCATTTTTGTGAAAAACGGGCAGAAGACGGGCCGAGCCAGCCAGAGGTGGTCGAATTTCACCCCTGTTGTGTGCTTTCATTAGATCAACAAACTTGCAGTAAACTTCCTCTCTCACATCCATACTTTTCTTGATGACCTGCCGAAGAGCAACATCTGTTCTTGCATGGGATAGAGCCATACAGCTCTTGTCAAATTTTGCTCATTGTCAATTTCACATACGCTTTTGGTCAGAATTCTGCCAAACACTTTCCCACTATTAAGGATTTTTGCATTTTCTTTTCCTACCTTCTCTTTGCATAGGGGAAAAAATAACAGCACTCCAGCAATCATAAGGCAAATATAGGCTTCAAAATATTAACCAAATTGCACAGCCACTCCATAAGCATACGATATTCATATTACATTTCTCTACTTACATTATCTACAGCTGCAATTTTACAATTTTTCAATATTCTCACCTTTTTCATTATTTTTTCCATGGAGGTATTTATTTAATCTTAACCTTCCTTTGTCCCTCTGACTATATGCTCTTTCCTATGTCTTCTCTTTCCTGTATATACATATTATTCAGTATCTTTCTCTCATGCTAATGTACAGCAACAACTTACAGTACATAATTTATATATAAGTTATATATCACTTATATACCGTATTTTTCTGAGTATAAGACGCACCTTTTTACCCCCAAAAAGACGGTGAAAACTTGGGTGCGTCTTATACACTGAATGTAGCCTTACCCTTTGGACTCTGCCTCCCAGCAATTTACCTCTTTGCAGCGAGCAGAACAGAGCCTCTCAAGCTAAGCAACTGATTCTCAGCTCCCGACCAACAGCTGATTGAGACTGCAGGCAGCCGCATGTGCTAAACTGAAAG
>JANHFT010009542.1:134736-156155 GCA_032467955.1 Pseudoxenodon macrops
GGGTGAAAAATGGCCAAAAATCAAGGCCGAAAATCAGCTGGCCATCACTCGCAAGCGCACTGGAGCTGACAGGGCAACGCCTGGCGTGCCCTCAGAAATGGCTCCACGTGCACCCTGTGGCACGCGTGCCATAGGTTCACCATCACTGGTGTAGGTAGTCCTCATGTATGACAGTTGAGCCCAACATTTTATTGGTAAAGCAAGGCAGTTCTTAAATTAATTGTGCCTCATTTTATGACCTAATTCCTATAATTGTTAAGTGAATCATTGCAGCTGCTAAGTGAATCATGCACTCATTAAGTGAATTTGCCTTCCCCCATTGACTTTGCTTGTACAAAGCCAGCTGGGAAGCTTACAAATGGTGATCACATGACTGAGGAACAGTGTAACTATCATAAAAACATGCCAACTGCCAAGCACGTAAATTTTGAACATGTAACCATGGGGATGATGTAATTGTTGTAAGTGTGAAAAACCAGCCGTTAAGTCACTTTTTTCAGTACCGTTCCAACTTCAAATGATCAAAAGCAAATGGAATGGCCAAGTAAGTCAAGGACTACCTGTAGTTAGAAACAACAAAAAGATGCCAGAAGGTGGCAAAGATAAACAATTTCTTTTTTGTTACTGAGAAAATGTGTGTCATGCAGTGAACAAGAATCTAGTTTTAACTCAAAGAAGTCTTTATCTTTATATTGGATGTCATGTGTTTGACAAGGCACTGCGATAAATTCCCATCCCACTCATAATAGTTCATAATAAATGAAACAAATTTAAATGCCACAGTGTTTTTTAGCTGTGTTTAAAAGCAACATTCCTTTAGATCAGTTATTTCTTGACAAAAATATTGATGACAGGATCACTTTTTAATGGCCTAGTGACAAATTATGATTGATCAACTGAAAAATGTTGAATACTTTCCCATTGTGCATTCAGTATATTGCTAGTAACACTTATTAAAATGATTTAGCTTTTTTTCTATGCTGTATTTATGATTCAGAATGAAACGGAAATGATCTGACTTTAGCAGCATTGACGTTTTGGAGAAGCAGACCACTATCAACTAAGCTACTATTAATTTTATTTCCCAACCAGGGTTCTATCTAGACTTGCCATTAATTAAAGAATATTATATTGTCCTTAAATATTTTACACATGAGCTTTTGCGAGTTTCTACACAGCACGTAAACAGAAAGGCAAAGGAGGACAATCTCATTTTTTTCTCACACCTCCACATATCACAGATGTTTTTCAGTGCAGCAATATCAACAACTGCAAGTCAAGACAACTGTGTAAGATACAGATTAGTAAACTAATACTTGCTAAGCTGTAAACATGTGACTCTGAAAATACAAAATACTTTCTGGCAAATGCAAATCATGGGAAAATGTATATATTTATATCATACTCAATTGTAAAACTGTAATTAGTCAGTGTGGATAAGTAAGTGTATATAAAGTGCAAATGTCTGGGTGGAAACACAAAATCTAAAGTGACTTTTTAAAAAACATACTAGCCATCAACCTACAAGAGGTTGTATTTTTTGGGCACCAGGAACCAATTCCGTGGAGAGGTTTTTTTTTGCATGGTTTCGTGTGCTGCCTGCATCCCATGGATATTTGTTTGCATGGCCCAGTTTTTGGCATGCTGCGGACCGGGGTCAATTCATGAACCGGGAGTTGGGGACCCCTGCCCTACAAGCAAATAGTTGAGCACAGGTCATGGCAAATCTGCACAACAGAGCATAATTCCATCAAATAAAAGGGTATGTGAAATGCATTTGATATGTGAAATTCAAAGCTGGTTTTATTGTCTTAAATAACTCATGGGACAGCCACACATTTTTTTCATCCAACTTGGAAGAAAAATTGCCAGGATAGCAAGGAAGAAACTGTATATTGTACTATCAATAAAGCTTCTAACGTTCTGATTCTGATCTCTTCAGGCCCTACATTATACCCCTTTGACATCATTTCATTTCATGAACAGAGTAACTTTCAATAGTTAACTTTATGGTTACCATTTCATCTATTTAAATGTGTTGAGTCTGGAAAAATCAGATCAATTAAATAGCATTGAGAAAAATAAAAATGTTTTCTTTAAAGAAAGCAGAATAACTACATTAGAAAATGAAAAACCAAGACTGTCAAATTATTCAGGAAATGATTAATATCATCTAAACTAAGGCTTCCCAAACATTTTCCTTCATTATTCAGTACTGCTTATCAGAAAGTCTGTTTTACCATTTATCAAAGAATTTTTATTTCAATGTCCCTGTTGTGATTGGGCAATGGGTTTGTGTGCCATTAACCAAAGAAAAACCACTTTTATCCAATTTTGGCAATTTACGCAGGTTTGGAAAGCACTGATCTAAACAATATCCACCAAAATCAATGTAAGAATTTTTCATAGGCCATCAAGATTTATGACACTTCAGTTATTGTGAACAAAAATCACTTCTTTTTAAGCAGTCATTACCTAACACAAAATACCTTTGATATGGAGCAGTACCATTTCTGTAGTCTCTGTAGTCTCATAGTATTAACTCAGTTCTGAGCAAAAGGCTCAATGCAGCCAATATATAAAAAGTTAATACAGGTAGTCGTTGGGTCAGGACAACAGTTGGAACTGGAACACCTGTTGCTTAGCAATGCTGGTGTAAAGTGCAATGTCCTGTGATTGCATAGCAGCGGCAATACTGGCAGTCCCAACAAGGATGCTGCAATGACTAGAACTTCAAGTACCAGTAGTAAATATGTACCACTCATTCAGCGCCATCATAACTTCGAGCAGTTACTGATAAGTGGTCATAACTACCTGTACATGTGCATTCTCAATTCTTTCTTTTAACAGTGTTTATATGTGTTTATGTTGAAATAAAATTTGCATATTATTGAACTTAAACTGACACAAATGCTGAACTGTGTTAATTTTTCAGTTTAAAAGGCATACATATAATAAACACTGTAATATTGCCAAGTAGTTTTAAAAGTGCGCTATAGTAACTTCACATGCCATATAATTTTCATGTTAGTTCATTATAAACATAACATGTTTTAGCCTACAGATTTCAATACCTTTGTTGATGGAAATTCAACAGTTGGATTTTGTAGATATTTATTCTCAATTCTTTCTTTTAAAGTGTTTATGTTTGTGTTGAAATTGTACATATTACTGAACTCAACTGACATAAATGCTTAACTGTGTTAATATTTTCTCAGTTTAAATACAAATATTCTCCTTTTTCCTAATGTGTTGTCAAAATCCGTCTTCTACAGCTTCTGGAATGAAAACAGTTGTAACAAATAGTGTTATCCCTAGCTAGTTTCCCATTGTATGTGTTTAGTTTTTAAATTATTGCTTTAAAAAAAACTCATGTTAGATACCAGTAACTTTACTATATAGTATACTCGTATATTTGATATATTAACTAAAAATTATATTAATGATGTATCTTTCAAAGTCCTTTTCTGTATTCTCTATTGCACATTCGCATTGCTTTTGTGCACCTTTTTTTTCATTTGGCCCAAGCTTATGTTTTTGAAAAAAGACTTTGGTTCGATGTCTTCCTTGACATAAATTTGTTAATTTTAATGGCAATGTAACTGACTTGCAGCATGTGTCCTAGCTAAACTTCCATTATTGAACAGTATAACTAAAACCGAAATTTGGCATCCTTTCCAAGAACTGTACAAAAGTTCTGGGATAGTTTTCTGCATGATTGCACTAAGTATGTTTTATACTGCCACCCATTGGCGTGCATGATCTTGGAGTGTTAAGATTCTACACTGAGTGGCTGTAACATTTTTTGGGATAAATATAATATTCAGAATTTGTGTTACAAAACAGCATAAAACACATGTTTTTAAAAAGTTTTCATAGTTAAAGGATTATATTTAATAGAACCATATTACTGTGATATTGAATGATATCTAACATCCCTTATACTCTTACTTTTTAACCATGCTTCACAGTTTTGATCTAATCAGGCTGGATTTTAGGACAATTTTCCTCTTAAACATGAACTAAATTGTATAAACATAAAGGAGTTTGTGTATAATGTATTTTTGTAAAATCTACAAAATCTTAGCTGATTGTTAGGAAGTCCAAGGGCTGTAGAACAGATTGAGGAATTGAAGAAGCATCTCAGAAGAAGGTAACAACAAAACCTTGTCCACATTATTGCCAAGCAAAGTACCTGGGTGTGTGCCACATAGTCAAAAGAAATTGAGCTTGACAGGAAGGAATCTTTATCTTTATGGTAATATTTTCAATAACATCAGCAACGCTGATATAATTATCCTGAATCAGTACAAGCATCTTACAACCACTAACACCATCATTTAGAAAATGTAGAAAACTAATCTCCAACCTCGCTGGGTTAATTTTTATCCTGTTTGTCTTACTTCCTAATTAAACTTACTTGCTGCTACTATCTTTTCTCCTTTGGATGTCTTATTTCTTTTATTCTTCATCCTCATATCACCTTGAGCATCTGCATTAGGGTGATTATAGCATATGGAGCTATCTCTATTTTGCTTTCTTGAGTTTCTCAGTTTGACATCATTACCTGTACATATTACATAGTACATATTGTACTAAATTATGCTGTATTATATAAATCATGCTTTATTATTTAGCACTATATATGAACATCAATTTATACATTCAATAAAACAATAGCTAAAATGTAAATTTAGCAAGCTGTTACGTAATGCATGTAATGCCTACAAGTGATGTCCTGTTCTAAATATCTTTAGCAGATACATTTTTCTACATAGCCAATCAGACTGCATATGACTTTTTCTGTATACTTTCTATCTGGGCAATCAAAACAATTTCCAATTCAATCTTTAGGAATAGCTCTTTTTGCACCAGGTATTTCCCATTGTCTGCTGATATTCTCCTAGGAATCTTTTAAAGCTTTGTTAGTTTCTTTCTGTGTGTTAAGTATAAGACAAAATTAAATACTATTAGCAGTTGATTAATTGTAGCTGAAGCCTATTACTTCTAGTTTGTTCTAATTTGCACCCCAATCTTCCTTATAAACACCTAGAATTGCTGGGATATTATTATTAGCCTTTCATATCAAAAGCAGAATCTTATAAATGCACTTAATTTTCTTGCTGCAAGTAACATTTTATTATTTCTTTATATAATTTTTGCTGAGACTTCTAAATAAAAAACCCTAACACAAAGTAATATAAAGTAGGGAAAAGAAAGAAACAAAATCAAGGAAAACACAAAAAGTGCAGGGGAAAAAGTTGAAAAAAATATATAAAGAAAAGAAAAAAATATATAAAGAAGTGGATTCTGATATTCTTCACAGTAGTGATAAGTACAATTTTAACCTTATATGTTCCTGTTCTAAGAATAATTTATTTTATCTAATCAAAACCATTAAATCACAACTTCATTGCTCCCCCCCCAATTTTTACATAAGAAGACGACCGTAAGAGGCTTCTAGTCATCAGTAAATATCTCTTTTCTCGAAACAAGGAAGTTAAAATTGTCCTTTTCAACAACAAATGATGTTTTAAAGGGAATTATATCTGAAAGAATTTGATTCAAAGCAAACTCAATAGTTCATCCTGGAAGTTTATCCTGGCTTTCAATCTTTAACCTAGCAACTGGAATTTGGTTTCCAGGAGAGCTAGATTTCTCCTTTAATGCCAACATTTGCAAACTTTGTGCCAGGCAAATAAGTCATAATGGCATCTGACTGCTCTTCCATTACAAGCTGAAGTGTATCAGCCTTTAATAGGCAACACCCAGTACTATCACCCCATTCCCAGAGGCAAAGTTCTGGTAAATAAGTTGTCTGTTTATTCCCCAAAGATCAATCTTCAAGATTATTTTGAAGAAGAGAGAAATTATCTTGAAGACTGACCTTCTTTCCCTCCCCCCCAAAGGCATCCTTTATTAAGACAACACAGGAGCTATCACTGTGGGAAAAGACCTTTACTGTCACTCACTGACACAAACATATACCCCAAAACACTGAATATTTTATCTTATCTTTCAATTCTAGATTGGTGTCATTTGTAAGTTTGAGGAAGAAAAATTCTATTTTCTGCAGTGTTGTTGTTTTTAATTACACAATAGTTGTCTGAAGATAGAACCCTGTGGTAAATCATATCTTTCCAGGTTTGTAAGAAAACAGTGAAAAAATGTTTTGGACATGTCTATCAACCGCTTGCTCACATTTAAACAGATTTTTGACAAAAATGTGGTCACATTTTTAAAAATGTGCTTCAATAAACTTTCCCAACCTGAGGATTTCTAGACTTGTGAATTTTAAATCCCCAAATTCTGTAACAAGCATGGTTATTGCTGAATATTTTCATTTCTCATGTACACACAGATTGGGGAAGATTGCAAGACATTTTCATAGCCTTATCTACAAAATTATTGTTTAAAGCAAGTGAAAAGATTAAATCTAGCAAATATAGATTTTTAGAAACACAGGGTTTCCCCCCCCCCTGTAATAGTAGCGTTCTAAATAAATGCTTACATTTGAAATTGACAATCAATGCATTCAGCTAAAATATATTGCAGTTTGTTAGTTACTGGCTTTGTCTCATTTGTGAACCAACTGCCTAATGATAAGCTTAACTTTAATTTATGTTTAAATGATATACGGGTTGAGGTCACATATTACACTAAGCTACTTGTTTTACTTTTTTATTAAATAAATCACAACTGGGTACACACAGCATATAAACCAATGCTAAATACTCTGAACCGCAGTATGATTTATAAATCCGACTGTCAGGATAATCCTCACAACACGTAAATGAAGCAGGTCATTTTCAATTAAAATCAAGTCAGACCAAACTTGTCCTCTCCTGTGGTTGTCATTTGTATAGATTTCCACAAGAATTGCAAATTTTGCATAATTTAAATTTTCTTCTGCAGTGGCAAATAACTCTTAAATATGACTGTCCAAACTCAAAATCTGATGCAAATTGTCCTTTTTTCCTTCACTTGCTGTGAGAAAGCCCTATTCTATGCTTATGATCCACATGTAGTAGGATCCTGGGGAAAAATATTACGTATGATATCGATAACATATAGATAACAAGCATAGAACAGGACTTTCTCACAGTAAGAAGGAAATGAAAAAATATATGAGAACAGTCAATATTTCTGGATGGAATTTCAATCCATTAGCAGCAACACAGTCATTCACAAAATATGATATGTCAGTTGATATACTGGACTAACAATTTGAAAAGTGTAAAACAACTATTTGGTCAGATAAGAAAATTGGTCATCAGAGATGTTTTTTAAAAATCCAGCCAAGTAAATTCAAAAGAATTCATTTATATCCATTTATTTTGTAAAGTGAGCATGTGCATTTCTAATCTTTCCAAATCATAGTCCTAATCAACAAAATTAGCTGTCTCTTTATCTACTTTAAGATGCATAATTAGCCATTATACAGAATCCGATATTTAAAACCAGGAAAATTAAATGTAAATGATATATGTAAGATTTTTATCCTTTTATGTCTTTTTTCAGATACAACTCAAGATGGAAAATACTCCTTTCCTCCTCCTACTTTCCCCACAATAACAACAACCCTTTGAGGTGGATTGGGCTGAGATAGTGTGACTGACCCAAAATTACCCAGTTGGTTTTTCATGCCTAAAATGGGATTGGAATTCACATTCTCCTACCGTAGTTTCTAAGCTAGCCCTTAACCATTACACCAAATTGGCCAGCACCTTCACCACATCAGCATAAAGCAGTTTATGACATCATACAAAGTGTCATAAAATATTTCCTGTGCTGTTTGATTGTGCTAAACCATTCAACATGCGATATGTTCAAGGCAGATACATCACTGAATATATCCCAACTTTTCCAAAGAAGGCAGTATTTTTGAAATTGTGTCATTGTTGGAGTGACTGAGGAACCTAGTAGGTAAATATATCTGAAAGGATGATCCAATGGGTCAGAGGTTGTCTAGTTCCTACTTAAATGGTAAGGAGTTAGTGATAAGCCATCTGATCATGCTGTAAAAGCAAAAAGCAGTCTGATATTACTTGATAAAATTAACTTCTTTACTAATTCTAGCTTTTACCGAAATGTTACCTTTAAAGAAGAAAACAAAACCTAACTCCTCCAACTTATTTTTGCTTACAAAATATATATTTAATTACTTTTGTTTTATAATATTATCCCAAAGACAGTTCAACAGTTAATGTCTTTATCTTTGATGCTTTGGCTATCAATACAGCACCATCTGGATGAATATAACAATAAAGTGATAGTGTGAAAGTAATCTGAAGAATGTGCTTATTTTTATACTATGCTAAGCAATAGTTTGCTTGGTTTTAGCTTAGTATTTCTGCAAATCCATCCACTGTAGTTCATACAGTGTGAAAGTTGGTTTACAGCAACAAACCACTGTAGCTTAGAGTATGATTCAGACAGAACATGGTGTACAACATGAACCTAGTCACATCCGTTTGCACTACAGTTATCTTTATACCAAAAAATAAACCACATAATTTTATTTGTATTTAATAACCACTGCTACATCTTGCACTAAGTCTTTCACTGACCAAAAATATTCCTTAGCAACAGTAACATTGCTTCTGTCAGGCTGATTATAATTAGAATCCAGTAAGTCTGAGCAATTCAGACTAATCCTGATAATGTTCATTATTAGTTTAACTTTTCTTTAAAAGAGGACGATCAACTTGAATACAATTACAATTAATGTCAGTAACAGGAATTTGGAAACAAGAGTTTAGAGGATTTCAGTCCTCAGGCATATGATTCAATAATATGAAATATCACTATAGAAAACAGGCAAATATAGGCAAATCCTAAGTGAACAGACAGATCCGCATAACATCCAATACTTAGGATAGTTTTCTGACATGGAAAATTTTGAAAGAAGATACCCACAATAATTTCTAAAATGCAGCATATATCCTACAAAAGGATGAAAAGGTTTCAGTGCTACATTAGGAAAAATGCAGGCGGAAATAAGAAGCAGATCAACTCCCAACTGAAATGACAGATACTACAGAATTTGCCAGCACCTAAAAGATACATTCTTTGCATTGACAGGCAATTGTTCATGTCTACAAATCAGAGCAAGTAGAAAAGCAATTGGCACTTCTGCACTGGTTGCAAAGAGTCGGTTAATGCTAAGAACAGTATAAAGTTACATAATAAAAAGCTTATTTTCTTCATCTCCTTAACTTTAGATGGAGCCATGGGAAGACTGAAATCATGTTGCCAGGGTGAGAGCAAATATATTAGCACCATGAAAGCTAAGACTGCTGCACTGCTGGTGCCACCTGGGCCCACTCATTTCATCATTTACCAATCACTTGCTGAGTAGTGAAAGATAATAAAATACTTCTAATTTAGAGAAATTTTAGCAGAAACAAACAAGTAATTATATCTCTAAAACCTGGCACTTTCAAAGACGGGTAAAATAATGCTACTATCACTATTTTACTTGGGGGGGGGAGTACATGGGATTGCAATTTTAGACCCTGGTGCTGTGCATGTTTGTGTCTATTAAAACTATAATTTCAATTCACATGCTTCTACATACTAGGGTACAATAGCTGTTGATACATGCTCTTAAGCCTTAGGGATAGGGTGGGCCAAATATCTAAATAGAAGAGTTCAAGGAAGAGGCCACATGCTTACAAATCAAGGGAAACAAGGTGTATGTATGTATATATGTATGTTTGTGTGTGTGTACACACACACAATTTGAACCTCAGGTGGTTGTGTATGGGCGCTAGAGGTTAAAATTTTCATAACTACACTCATCCTTTAATTTCAATGATTTACTTTCAATAATTTAGTTTTCTTCCCTCAAGATTTTGATTCAGAGAAAAAACCTCACACTATTGCCAAATAATGCAGGAGGAACTCCAGATAACCTGATGTTGCTATAATCATCTAAAATATTAACAAACAATAATGACAGAAAAGTGACTCTGCCCTCCAAAAATATTCGCTAAAATTACCAAGATCTGCAACTCTTGACAAGGGGGAGAGGAAGGGGGGGGATGAGAATGAAGCCGGAAGAACAGGCTAAGCCACTCATAGAGGATTTAGGAGAGAGGCAGATTGCCAAACGGCCCCACCCTCCCTCAGAAAGGGACGACATAATAATAATAATAATAATAACAATAAAAATTAAAAAGCATTAGTTTGTCAACTAGCTGAACCCTAACTTGTGGAAGGGCAAGCCTATCCCGGAAGTCAGGTCTGTTAATCGCAGTGAGTCCGACCCTATATTCAAAGACATGAGAAGGAGAAAGGTTACCGGGCTAAGAAAATGCGAGTCCAAATTCTACTTCGCGGATCCCTTGAGAAGACCTTGGAGATAAAGCGCAGTCCCCATGCTAGATTGAAGTCCGCACTGACTTCCAAGGGTTTTACTCACAGGTGCGTGTTCCGGATTACAAACCCAGGAGTTTGGGATTGGAAAAGTAAGGACAATATATGCAGACCTGGCAAAATAGGAAGGGGAAAACGAGACTTCGGAATCTATTTCTCCATAGCACTTCAGGTCCTTACCTGGACGAATCCTTCAGCAAAGCAGATCCTCTTCCTCGCGCGGCTTCTTTCCTCCTCCTCTCCTCCTCCTCCTCCTCCTCGCTCTCTCGGAACGGCCACTCTCCTCCACTGCGCAAGGTCACAGGCTCCGCTCTACTAGGCGAGAGGTACTTCGCGTTTCTTTCCTGCTTCTTCTCCGCCGAAGGGGAGCCCCCCCGCCAGTTGCAAGTTCGTCGCGCGGCTCCTCCAAGGCGGAGTAGAGGCTCGGCACCGGTGCGATCGGCTTTTCCTTCTCTACCCCGCAACCTGCAGCCTCGCCTCGCCACAACCGGTCCGGAGAAGAAGAGTTCTCCCTCTTCGTCTGGTCGGTGAGCCCCGCCTTCCGTCCCGGACTAAGCTCCGCCCCTAATGCTGCTCTCCGCCAGCAGGTATGGGCAGAGCTACAATGGAACAGGGAAGGCAGAAGGACAGCCCGGCGGACCAACCACCGTTTGCTTCCACTGCCCTCCCGGCCAGGAGCTGCCCGAAGTTTGGAGCGGGGGGGGGAGTTTTTTTAATTTTAATAGAACTTGTTAAAAAGGAGCTCTTGTTTAAGCCAGTGGTTCCCAACCTTTTTTTTGGCCATTGCCCCACCTAAGCATCTCTAAAATCCTGATGCCCGCCCCCCCAACATATAATTCTTACAATTCAAAAAGTGAACTCCTACTCACGCAGAGGAAGCCTAAAAGACCATTAACTTGGTTTAAACAAGGTTCCAATTGCCCCCATTAAAAATCAAATTGCCCTCCTGTGGGGCGTGGGCCCCGCCCCCACGTTGTGAACCGCTGGTTTAAGCCCATCCTTTACCTGCCTGTTTTCATAACCGTTGTAAACGCGAGCACAGCATGGCTTTCAGGACCCGTTTTTCTTTCACGAGCCAATTACACAGTTCTAATAGAGGCATTTAAAACACAAGTTAGGACAACTCCACAAGTTCGTGTATAGCTAGGATTCCTGGCACAATTCAGCCAAATCCCAAGAGGGTGCCTTTCAAATTGTTTGAGAATCCAGCAACACGAGGCAATAATAACCTCCCAGACATTTAACCAATAATATTGCCGTTTCTCTTTTCACTCAGCATTTACAGTACAAAAAGGTACTGCCTGTATAACCTTGTAAGTCCTATGGGATTTGAGTTGCTTGGCAAATGATATGTTATGAGAGATCAAGGGTGACATTTCACACTATAATGTTGGTGGCATCTCTGCTTTGCCACCAAAGTCTGAGGTTTCATAATTATTTCCATGATTCTAAATTTTAGCTGTTAGATCTTCAGTGACAAAATGATTGGCTGGTTCACATATTGCTTACTTGTCGTTACTGAATCATGGTTTATTAATTGATTCAATCTCCTAGT
Source organism: Pseudoxenodon macrops (assembly GCA_032467955.1). Classification (NCBI taxonomy): domain Eukaryota; kingdom Metazoa; phylum Chordata; class Lepidosauria; order Squamata; family Pseudoxenodontidae; genus Pseudoxenodon; species Pseudoxenodon macrops. The sequence goes on from JANHFT010009542.1 coordinate 146,672, forward strand.
TTGTATGATCCAGTGAAATATTAATTATGCAGGCTGGATTAATGTAATGTGCTAGGCTCCAATATGGCTAGTTATGGCTCAGTATGCCATAAAAACAGTTCCCAAATGAGTGATAATTGGATTTTCTGCAAAGTACCATTTTGGGCACCATAAAATGAGCCTGACAGGAAAAAAAGAATTCCATATTTTCCAGTCAAAGCTAAACTTTTGCAACCCTATAAGGGACCCTCTTCCCCACACATACTCTCAATTCCCAATTGTTCCACTGGCTTCTGTTTACGTCTTCTTTGATTCTAAAATCTGTGCCTCCTTCAAATCATTGTCCAACTCAATATGAAAAAACCCAGCAGCTCTGAAATGCAATCCTCTCCAGTATATTCTCACTATGCTTTATCAACTGCATGCTAAAATGGCCATCATAAGATATTCCTATTGAAGTTCTTGGCACAAAGATGATGCCATTGTGTGCTTTGGGTGAAGGAAGTGGCCCTGACTCAGAAAGTTTGAACACACACACACACAAAAAGCCATTCTTCCACTACTAAACTAAAGCTGAGAACCAAGATTTCCAAGGCCAGAAAAAATTATTGCTCCAGGCATCTTTGTGAATTATTTTTCTCAAGGTAGGAACTGGCAAACACAGACAGTAATCTCTCTGGCCAAAGAGCAACAAGGCATCAATCCTGTTTACCTCATCATCCTAAAACAAGAAAAAAATCAACTAATTTTCGGCTGCAGCAAACAAACTCATAACCTGCAGTTTTTTGGAAGAGCTAAGGATGGAGCCCTAGTCGGCCTTAGAAAAACTCTGTTGGATCAATTCGTTTTCTGTTTTCCACTTGCTTAACAGATGCCACCCCACTCTGGAGTCCCTTTGATTTGTATTTCCCTGGCTGTTAATGTAAAGATTTTAGAAATCTTGCCCATCCAAAACAATATGCCTCTCTATTGCGTGAGCCAGAGTTTTGAATGCCAAATGCACTAACCCCAACTCCAATTCATGTGGTTCATACTAGGATCAATGCCCCTGAGTTGAGTGGTTCATCAAATGAGTTATCCAATCAGGTAAGCTGGCATTTGTCACAATGTGGCCCTTGACCAACTACCCGCAATATAGAATCCCATGCCACAATTATCATTCCCTGTAGTTTTGCAAGGGCCATGAGCAATTTCCTCTTGGATGTCAGGACTCCCATAATGTGTTCTTGAGTCTAAGCAAAACAAAATTCTCTTCTGCTTAGTGTTTATTAGAACCCCCAGGTACAAAATCTGCCCTAAGGAAGGTAAGACATTTTCTCAAATTCCATAATCCTTTCCTCATTTGTAAAAGGGCTGAACAGTTTGACTGATGCACAACAATGAACAAATTGTCAAGTAATCCATAAATATGTTCAAATACTGCCATTAATTTTGTGAATTATCTGGATACCAATGTAGGATGAAATGGAAGGGGCCTGGATTTAAACTGTTACTCTCTGTAAGGAAACATGAAGAAGCTACAGTGCTTTGATCTGATGAAAAGACAAAGGTGCACCTTGGATAGTTCTATTGATGTAAGAAAATTGTTCAAAATGGTAGTTTCATTTGTAGTCCAATATAATTGTCCAGTGCCTTTAGGTTCAAAATGGCTCTTCAGATCCCTCTCCTTTTTGGAACTATGAACTAATTGAAAAATAGGCAATCTAGCCTCTTGAAAACTATACTTTGCTCTACAGTATTATTTATTCTTAAAGATGGAGTTTTCCTTCTAACGTTTTGTAATGCTTCTCTGCTTTCTTGGAAATGGGCTACAAAAGAAACTGTCTCTTGAATTTTTGGTCCTCCATATTCCCTATCCTTGTTCAATATTTTGGTTTGTTTTCCTCCAAAAGCAGGATCTGAAATATTCTGTAGTTGATGGTGTAGGGAAGTAAGAAAAAAATTATACCTTTTTGCACTCTGGGTTTTTGGGTGTTCTCCATAACCTTGCTTGCTATTGGACAATGCTCCTTCATCTGGATCTAGCCCCAAAGCTAGACAAGTTGTCATGCCATCTTGTGATAAAATGCTATCCGTAGTTATATCTGAAGTCAACCAAAGTCTCTGACATTTGTTGAATTGAGCCAAAATCCCTATTTTCTTCTCCCACAGGCTCATGCTCACATAATCACACAATTCTTATTACTCTACAAATATTTCACTACTGGTAGTATGAACTTAATCATTGTCTGAAATTCTTTATGTAATTATACTATTAAAATGAATGTATTCTGATGAGATTAAAACCTCATAATATATAAGAAGTTTTTTTCTCCCTTTGTACGGAACCATTTTTTACATAAGAACTGTAATGTGAATATTAAAATTCCCAAATAAAAATACAATCTCTTGACTCTCCTCCCCTTTAGTGCAACGTTTGACTGCCCTTTTTATGGTACAAATATTTACTTACTTTCAATTTTGTTTAATATAGCTTATCAGCCTTTTAAAAGCCTAACCCAAAAAATGAAAGAGAATGGATCAGGCACTACTATAAAAACAGTGTTATTCTTTTGGAAACCCCCTAGGGAGGAAAATCTACTGTATATTATAGGTTTAAAATGTCGAGTATAACACAATATTTTGAAGCATTTTGAATGTAGGTATAGCATCTATTTCTTTCCTGACAAATGTTTATTGAGATTTAGCAATTGCTTGCAGAAAAAAATGGCCAAATAAAAATTTGCACCTATCTTCATTTTATTTGGGAATAGTAAAGGAATATGATAAGAAATTAGCACCCCATTCATGAACAGATGGCAATTACTCATTTTCTTAACTTTATGTTAAACAAAGCAATAGATCAATGACTAGTGTCAAATAACTAAGATAAAGAATCCTGCTGGAAACCACATGGAATTGTAACTACAGCTGATATGACCAGACAGATAGCAAAGGTTATGTAACTCTACAAACATCTAGAAGGAAACAACCTGTTATACCGTATGATCAGCTGACTTCTTTATTTTTGATTGAGTCAAATGTATTAATTGATCCATTATTTATTAAAGTCATTAAACAGAAGAAATAAATTAGTGGAACTAATGCAATCATTATCTGTTCAATTACTATGCTGATATTATATGTGCCACAGTCTATTTTGGGATTCATTGTAACTTTTAGAATAAGATAATGGTAGTGTAGAGCATCAGTGACTGGTAATCTTTAAAGCTACAGCTGCAATATGTGTCCATAGCAAGCCATAACAACAAAACAAATGATAACATGGATCTGGGGATGCCACAGCACAAACCCTAGTCTTGTCTACTTGCATGTCAATATCTAGCCAAAGGTTTTGTAAGGTTTTTGCATAATGACATATGTTTTGTCACTTGGCTCCCTTTGCTACCCTCCCTCCCAGATTCTTACTCTTGTTTATGCTATTTATTTTACTTCAATAGTGCTCTTCCTGCTAAAGAAATTCAAAATGTTATATAAAAAGAACAAGCAGCAATGAAAAGCATTTATCATAAAACAAGACAGCGAGCCAAGAAGACAAACTATTAAAACATTAATATGTTAATTTTAATGTTTGGAAAAATGGCCTTTCATTACATTCACAGTATTGTTGACTTGTTTAGCCCTTTAATTTTACAAATTGAGTTTTATATTCCTCCCTCAAATCTGTTATTTATATTACAGGGAAAATAAAAAGTTAATTGAATGCATATTTTCCCATACAAGTCAAATACATGTTTTGGGGAAGAGTGACTGTGGGAAAATGAAAGATTAGCCAAGCAAATGACTATTATTTCATTTTGATTTTCATTACTCGACAGACATAAATATTTCACCATAAAAATAGTATCATTTTTTTGTATCAAATAGTATCAAATACTCGTTAAATAAAATATTTTTCTTAAAATATTAAAATCTTCTCTACAGTTTCAATAGGTTTTACCCATCCTTCCCAGAAAGCTTTGATATTGAAGAGCAGGAGTTAATATTGTGCCTCTGGGTAGCTGTTCTTGTAGACACCTCCTTTGGCACTTCCCAGGATCATTGCCCCATCTGACTTTAATTTCCTTTTGTAGAAACATTTCATTAATAAAAGAAATAGGAAATTGGTATACAGAAAAGCAAACATAAGCATCTACAAATTTCTGTTTGCTTTTACAAGGATAATTTTAAGCTCCACGAGCATATTTAGAAATCATTTAGCACAAATGATTGGCAACAGTGGTTCAGTGTTTTGTTTGGGTATGTGCCAGCTGTGAGATAAAAGTTAAGTAAGCAACTTACACAGCATCAGAGATACTAGAGGGAGTGGCGGCGGCAGCGTCCTCAGTTGCCTTTCTGAAACATGCATGTTTGTGAACTTTGACAATACTTTATGTATAGGCAACTCCCATTTATAATATAGGTAATCATTTTATGAGGGCATGCCAATGACATCCTCTTGAAATTTCAAAAGTACTTACCAACACAAATAGGTTGCCTTTATCTGATGTAAAATAAGAGGAAGAATCAGTAGGAGATGCTGATGGATTTATTGCATTACATTATAAACTAGAAAAAATTGAGAGTTTATAAATTTATGAATTTCTGGTCCAATGCCCTGTCACCTGAATGCTGAGTTAAAATTTATAATTTTGTAATGCTGAGCAAATACCATCAAAGGAAATTAAGATTTAGGTCATATCTGACAACCCATTCCCCGTTGGGTCACGGTTTCAGAGATATTTCGTTAATTAAACAGAGGAACAGAATGACCACAGGTGGGCAAAAAATCAGTGGGAGCAGGAGCAATTTCTGAAATCCTGCTGGCTTCCCCATTGAGTTTCTTTCTAAGAAAGGAAACCTTCCTCTCTTCCTCCCTCCTCCCTCCTTTCAGCCTTCTTTCCCTCTCTCCCCTGCTTCCTCCCCTCTCTCTTCTCTTTCCTTCCTTTCATTATCTTCCTCCCTCCCTCCTTTCATCCTTCTTTCCTTCTCTTCTTCCTTCCTTCACTGCTTCTTCCCTTTTCCTTCACCTCCCTCCCTCCCTTTCATTATCTTCCTTCTTTCTTTTCTTCTTTCCTCTTTTCCTTCCTCCCTCCCTCCCTCAAATTACTGCAGGCTTCTCCATTTACTTTGCTTGTGGAAAGCTTACAATGAGAAAGTCAGTGGGAAAGTCAGAAGGAAGTTGCCAGCGTAAGGCCAGCAGGCAGATAAATGGCTGCGGCTGGCTGGGGAAGGCAACAAGCAGATGTTGTGGAGGTGTGGGTCAGGGATGGTCCATGAGGGTGTATGAGAGAAGCTGTGTGAGTTGGAAAGGGTGTATGGGTCTGCACCAGAGATGTTGCACAGTAGGAACAGGTTGTGAAGGATGCCTGGGTGTGTGTGACAAATGCTGCATGAGTTGGGTGGTGCATGCGGGGGGTGACAGAAGTCAAAAAGGGTGCATGGAGTCACGAGGGTGCATGAGAGGTGCTGATGTAGTACGGTAGGACTCATGGAGGCAGTTTGGGTCAGGAAGATGTAATTGCAGCTACAGCCCAGCAGAACAGCAGGAGTCATTAGCATTGAAGCAGCCACAACTTCCCGAAATTCCATTCCCTCAAGAGTTATGGATCCTGGATTTTGGATACATTTTGTAAGTTAGCCAATTTGAGGTATTTGGTTCAAAAATTGTTGTACTGTGATGCACTGTTTTATCCAGTTAAAGGTCATGACAACAAACATTTTAGTAAAGAAATAAATAAACAAACAAATAAATAAATTCTTAACTCAATACTTTTTGTTCTTTAAATGACAATGTCTTATTTTTTTGGAAGTAATATACAAAGCTGTTTTAGCAATAGGACTTGAAGAGCCACTTCAATGAGAAATGTCAACATGTCCAAATAATTAAATCATACCATCTTATAATAACTGGATCCTTTAATTATAAGTCATAACTATTGTATTTTTAAAGAAGAAATCCCTATTGCACATTGATTTTCATGATAATCTAAAAGAAAATATAACAAGGAGCTTCTGGTGAGAACTAGTTAAACATGCTTCATAAAAATAATTAAAAGCCTGGATAAGGCCACACCATCAAACTATCACTTTTCTTGGCAGTAATCAACATGGGGGCTTGAAAAAACAATCTCTGTTTGGAGACCTGCCAAGAATGAAATATGTCTGCTTGATGTTTTCTAAACTCCAGTCATTTACTAAAGCCTTTGCAGATTAGAAACTTTTAAGAAGCTGGGCACTGAATCAAAAGCTTTTCAATTGGCCCTAATTTTCAGGTACTCGAGAATCCAAATTTTACAGATTATATAAAGGCAGAACCACTAGAAGGGCAAAATGAACAGGAAAATATTAGATTATCCCATTAGAGCAAAGGACCGAAACATTTCCAAGACTACTGTAGATAAGTAGGCCCCCTGCCAGAAAATTTTCTCTCTCAATTTTTCAGAAAACCGGTGTAGAAGGAGCCTTCAAATCACAAAGACTGCATGTTGAGAAGACTCCATTATCATTTACATTGCAAAAGCAAGCACCAGTGGTTGACAGCAGAGCTAAGTATTTGATTTAAAACATAGTGATATTTGAGATTGTAGTTCCAAATGTATTTATGTGGTAAACCCAACAATAAATTAAATAAATGTAGTATGTGCTATCCTTTAATGTTACAGGCAGATTTACCATCTGGGGTATTCAATTGTGGAGCTGATCCTACATGCAAGTGTTGGAGTTAGTTTCCATATGCCAACTTTATCACAGCGAAATGAATGGTATTATTAACTACAAACCACAATGCCTAATACTGTGAAACATTGTCCCATACAGAATATAAATCTGCAAGACCAGAGAATAAACAACTTTTATCTATTAGGTCTTCACATAGCATGCCATAACATATCTGGGAGGCCATAAAGAAGATTAAAGGCAGTAAAGAATGGAAGCTTGACCTACTGATCTCCAGCACAGATAACACTGGAGGGAACCTCTATTGCAGTAAAAGGCATTGTGCTCTTGAGCATGATACAAAGAGAGGAACTCTTTTTGTACTTTCCCTGGAAACAACCCTAAAATAAGTCCACCAGTCAGTCAGAAAATAACTTCTCTGAGGCATATTATTAGCCTCACACCAAACAAGTTTGGACCTAGCCATTAGTTGGAGAAAATACTAGACAAGAGATACAAAAAGCAGCACTTAACTCCTCCAGGGAAGAGCATAATATGATTTAGGAAATAAAAGGATAGTACGAAGGCAAGGTAATTTTCCATTGACTATAGCTAGAATTTATCTAGTTGATGTAATCTGAAAAGAGCAAAATGTAGTAATTCTTAATGATATTTCTAAAAGTTCATATTTCATGCATATTTCATTTGATTAGCTAAGCAAGTTTTTCTGGAAACTTTGCACATGATGCAAATGCAATAAGGTTTTGGGCACTTCATTAGAATAAACTTCCTTGCTATATGGGAACTATCAAATGCATATATTATCTTTCAGGATGTATTTCATTAATTGAAATAAAATCTTAATTGCAAAAATTGCACGATATGCCTTTGAACACTTTACTTGCTTCTTTATTTTTATTTGTTTTTTATTATAACGATCAAGTATAAGCAGTACTGTAAAGACAGTATAATTTTTGAAGCACTTATATTTTAAAATGCAGTAAAAAAAGTACAAGCATGCTGTTAGAATATACAATTGAGATTCAGCAAGACAATTGTGTATGATCTTTCAGTTCATAGAATCATAGGGATGGAAGGGACCTTGGAGATCTTCTACTTCAACCCATGATCAAAGCAGGAGACTTATACCATCCCAATCAAAGTTTGCACCAGGACTACACTTTTAAGGTTTTATCAGAGTAAACTTTAAGCTCATCGTTATGCCATACAGCAGTGACATTTTTCTGTTAAACCTGATTGTGCAATTATGTCCATCCCTTGAAAGTAACATTGCTGGACGATAGCTTCAGGAAAGCATATTCAGCCAGATATCATTCAATATTTGGGGGGGAAATCATACTCTATTGGGGTCATTGCCAGCAAAAATCAAAAACTAACAAGAGTTCTCAGACTGGGTCTGCAAAACGGGTAAGGAACTGCCAGTGAAAAAAAAGTACAGTTAACTTCCTTGAATTGCCAAGAAATCTGATTATGAGATTCTGTATGTGTGTATTTTGGTTATCAATCTGGCTATTTTCCATCACCACATAACTATAAGAATTAGAAAAAATATGCCTTATACTCCAATAACAGGGAGGCCACAAACCCTAATTCCCTAGCAGTTTTTTTCCATTCATCTTTTGATTTAGATACACATCTGATGATTTTTCTAAGAATACATTTGTCCACCTGACACCCTGAGCCACATCACTTTTTAAGTCATCTTGTGTAAATCTAACCCAGTGATGGCACATGTGCCACAGGTGGCGTGCGGAGCCATTTCTGAGGGCACGCGAGGTGTTGCCCTGTCAGCTCTAGCGCGCTTGCCTCCAGCTGATTGTCAGGGTTGATTTTCAGCCAAAAAACAGATCAATGGGCAAAGCAGAAGTCCCGTTGGGTCGTTTTTCACCCTCTGGAGGGCGAAAAACAGCCCAATTGGGGGGGCATGCACAGTGCAGTGTGCGGGTGTGTGTGTTGTGTGCTGGCATGCGTATGTGTGCTAGCGCATGTGCGCTTCTATTTTTGGCACGCAAGAAGAAAAAGGTTACCCATCACTGATCTAACCCATGCTGTCAGTATGGGCTGAACCCATAGAGAAAATCCTGAAAATTGGTCTAATAATTCAATGAACCACGATTCAGTTAATTTGGAAAAAGTGTGTCATGTGAAGACGGTGTGATAGCCAATTAAGATTGCTACAGGTTTCTGCCTGCTTGAATAAGAGATAAATTTAAGTTTGCTGGTTTTTTAATTTATGATAAGGATGAACATTCCACTGTGTGGTAAGCCCTTACCTAAGATGAAAGATATACAAAAACAGACCTGTTGTCAGGAATCAGCATGTTGGAAGCATTTTGAAAAAGGCCTATTAAGTCCCACTATTCCTTTCCTTCCCTTGTTATTGTGTTAAGTAGCAGCAGTATTTTTTTTAAATTTACTAGCATTTACTGAGACAGTAACCAGATCCTCTCTGGATACAGCAATTCACTTCATCACGAGTTGAAAAATGGATCGGCAAATAGGTGTGTTCTGGACAGGTTTTATGTCAGTGGGTAAATCATAAAAAGTTATGTGAGGTATTAATGTTAACATTTTTCTATTATTGGAGTCCCATTGATACTGTAAACCAGGGGTGTCAAACTCAAGGCCCCCGGGGCTGGTCACAGCAAACAGTGCCTCCACCAGCTAAAATGGAGCTCGGGAAGGCTGCGGGTGAAGGGTTGCAGGAAACAGTCACAACCTAAAATGGAGCTTGAGAGGGCTGCAGGTGATCCTCCCAAGCTCCGTTTTCACTGGCAGACGGTTGCAGGAGGCCGTCACAGCCAAAAATGGAACTTAGGAGTTTACCACAGCCCCCCTCCACCCTGAT